>JBBPQC010000282.1:0-25206 GCA_038092295.1 Leccinum arenicola
CTCTTTCACGACCTCCCAAAGGGCAGATTTGTACTGCGGGTCGTGATCTGAGAGGTCACGTGCAATAGTACTGAACAGATTTTGCGGATTCCGCTTTGCAACATCAGTGCTGGCAAAGCAAAACGACGACCCCAATCGCTTTTGGCCATCGTACAATCGAGCAATTGAATGAGCCACGGCAGATTTACCCGATCCGGCGACCCCGGTGAGTAGGCACACTCGCGGGGCGTCTTCATTGGGTTTGTTAAGGATGTCGCAAATCTCGCCCAGGAAGAACTCGCGTGTGCCAGGAAGGCATCCTTTCTCCTGAGTGTATCTAGCGCCGAACGCATACGGCATGTCGTTCAAGTCGATGGATTCAGCTGTGTTCAGATCCGTCAACATGAGGTCACCGTCGGAAGGGTCAGACGTACCAATATGTTCCACTTCATTCATCATACGTACAACGACGATGCCTGTATGCACCGTAACTCCCTCCAAGAACGCGGCTTTGAGCTCTCTTAACGTGTTCTCGTAAGCCATGATTGTCCCATCGATATCAAATAACATATATGTCGCCGTCCGAATCACTGGATACGGAGATCAGTAATTCAGTGGTGGGTACTGTGATTACGATAGCAACTGACGGAAGCTGTTTGATTTGGCGTATTCGGTGATGAAGTACCCACACTCCGTCACCTGCTGTATCAGCAGCGTGATGGTCTTCTTATGCGCTTTGATCGCCTTCAGGGGCTCGGCGTCGTGAACAAATGCAAGGACGTCGCTCATTGTACCCATCAAGCGAACGATCCGCTCATCACGATTTTTTTGACGTACGAGCACCTATGCAAAGAATCGCCTGCGATCAACGATAGTTCGAATACCGAGAAAGAGACAAACCTGATTTGCAGCTGATATGACAGACCAAGCTAGTGACACATACGGATGAATCTGTGGGGCATTTAAACCGTGAGGCAATGAAACAACTGAATAGCAAGTACCTGTGCGACACTGGACACAATCTGATTAAATAACTCCAGCCTGTCCAGCAGTACGCTCCATGTGGTCTCGAATGTCTGCACCCCGGCCGCCACATTTTTGACCATGTCGATCCCCGGGCTAATATCGGCGTCTACAGGCATGGGGCTGGTCGCGCAGACTGATTTGATAGCTCTAGTAACGGCCTCTGTAGCTTGACGGTCGTCTGCATCAACACCTCCAAATGGCTCAGCAACCAACATAAACCTGATCGTGATATCCGAAGGATTGGGTTCGGAGGCACCCTTTGAAAGGAGTTCTTCAAGTACTGTCAATGAAAGATATCGCATCAGAGAAACATGGATAATGTGCAAGGTTTTCGTACCTCCATCCTTCCATTTTCCTAACATTCCGTCGATGGTATCCACGAGACTCCCGATCAGCTCGTCCTTCCCGATGTGGCGCTTCTGGTAGACCCGGAACGGAACGATCGTGTCCGTCGCTAGATATATTCGATTCGATGGCATCAAAACCGGATATAGACATACTCACAAGATAAATTTCTCATCCCACAATGTGCGGTTCTTTGTCTCTTTTGCCTTTCGCGACGTGACACCAACGGAGAATTCGATTTGGTATTGCCTCGCAATAAGGAGATTGAGCCGTACTTGAGTGCGTATTTCGATGTTTGAAGATAAAATCAACTCCATTGTAACAAAAGGGCAAGCGCCGCAACTGTACCTTCGATTGTGATAGTTTTAGCCCTTGAATTATTTTCAGTAAGTTCTCGACAAAATCGCGCTGAGAGATAAACACACTGAGTTTAATCCATAATTCACTGTATTTGCAGTAAGATGAGAGAAGATTTGTTGGTAGAAGACGATGTTGTGTTGGAAGCCTCGGAAGAACAAGCGCAAGCAACCCATATCGGGCACATTCGATTAATCATTACGTAATTTATTGAGCCCATCCGCGGAAGCACGGCTTACGTAATACAATGATCAGTTATGTATCATCTCGTCCAGACTCCACACGATGTCGGGACCGCTGTCCCTCGATGAAGAGGTTCGGCTGTACGCCACTAACTCAGAACGAGAGAAATATTCTCTTCTATCCACGCTATTCGGAATAATAGTTGCACTGGATTACCTCGAACGAGCGTACGTCCGTGATGCGCTCACACCTGCCGAGTGAGTGTTCTGATCGTCTAGGTGGGCTGCCGGACCTCGTGTGCTAAGCTCCAAGTTTGTGGAAGAGATATTCACCAGCATCCACGATATTGTTATCGCAGTACATGACGATGCTCAAGCTCGTCAAGGACTCTATCCCCTCGATCGAGCAGTTCATGGCACATTACCGCGTAACTCTTGTCCAATATTGAACGATCCCGTCACTTACAAACCCTTTATATTTCAGATGGACACCCCAGCTGCACTACACCGGATTAAAGTCGGAGTGCCGGCGACGGTAGAATGCTCGAGCGAAGCTGGTCCAGAGACTGGAAAGTGGATCGAGACGACTCAAGTTCGTATTTTCGGCTGTGCATCTAACGAGGCTGACTGAACAATTGACTTTCAGAATTTTATTACCTTTATGGACGCACTAAAACTGCGTCTTCGTGCCAAAGATCAGTTACATCCCATCTTGCAGGAGCTCGTCACTGGCTATGCCAGGTTCAAAGGCAGCAAAGATTGGGAAGGAAGGAGTCGGATGGTCAGCTGGTGAATCATACCCCTTCGGTCCCATTTTCATCGCCTGATGTTGTGGTAGGTTTTGATAACGCTCAATGGAATGAAAGCCTCAGAAGAGATCACAGAGGAGCAGTCGAGACAGGTCAGTCTCTCCGCAGTCCGCAGTCCGCCATTTATCCTCTCAACGATTGTCTTTCCAGCTCCTATTCGACGTCGATCATGCCTAAGCCGAGTTCTTCCACAGTTTGAGTGGAGAAAAAGGTGACTGGACTTGATGTTAACGCAATTACGATGTGGCACAGCGATTGTCCTATAACCAATTCGCGGCCTAATGTATGAAACAGACAAGTGGCAAATCTCTTTTGTATATCACCCGCCAGGCTTCTTGATTTTGGCCGTCCGTATCCCAGTTGGCAATCCAGTCACCATCGTTCTTCATACCGTCTCGATCGGTATGGACTTGATGGTACACAGGTGCAATATTTGGCTTTCACATAATTTTTTGGGGAAGCGTAACCAGTCTACTGGGGAATGCGTCCGCAGACAATTCGCAGATCTCGTTGACGTGGCGCGTTCACGTACGCGGTGCACATGATGCTTCCCCTGCGTCCTGCATTCGTATAGTAGATTTCCGGCAGCTAGCAAAATTACATAGGTGATAGAACATAATCGAGTGTACACCCCTTCCTACCTTCCTTCAACTCTTTCCTAGCTTCCATCGTTCCCCAATCCATTTTGATCAAAAGAAGTGATCTTCCGTCCAACGCACTCCATCAGACTTTGCAAACTGCGGCTGTTTTGCTGCACAGGGCCACGAGACGGCGTTGGACACTCAGATCGAGGGTTGCTTTTCTGGAGTTTTGGATTCATCGAGCAGCGCTGCCATGCTTTAAAATATACACGACACGGTCGTCAATCTCCAAATGCCACAGGTAGTCTAAGTAGGGGGAACGACGCACTGAGGATGCGCAGGGTCAATCGCAAACTGGTGATCTTGATGAATAGCAACGAAGCACTCGTCTTTGACGTCGATAACAAAGTCCCTGTCGGGGCTATTGGTGTCGCCAGCAAAGCCAGATCGACCTTGAAGGACTCGGTTGCTTCCATCTGCTGCTTCGTGGGCTTTTTGCTTGACTGGCCAGGGTTTTCCTCTCCGTCTCCGTGTTCACTGCTGCTCTCCGTGGCAAAGAACTCGCCGTCTAAACTCGACTTGGTCTTCGCCGGTGCATCATGATCATCATGCTCTCCTGTCTTCCTGGCCTCCTCTTCTTTTCTTTCATCATCCTTCTATACCTCTCTAGCATGGTTTCGTCCGCTGGATCCCTCGTCCCGCTGAGGCCGGGTGTGAAGGTAACTTCCATGTCAACATCGCTGTCTTCCTCTCCCCCAACCTTTTCCTACTTGTCTTGTAATAAAACGCGCTGCCCCATCCTTCCGGCAGCTCGTCGTCGTTCCCGCCAAGGAGGAGCGTCCGTAGTTTGTCTCTTTCAGACTTTTTGGAGCTCTTGTCCACATTCTTCGATTTACGCCCTCCATGCTTCGAATCTGGTGCATCACCGCACTCGTCTTCGGAGCTCCCCTCGGAAGACATGGACGCGATGCAGCCACAAAAAGCCTGAGTCCGCCCTTTTTCTTCGATAGAGGGCGACGCAGGATATGGACCCGTTCTGGGTCGCCCTCCGGTGAGTTTTACTTTCGAGTGACGCAGGGCATACCGCTGTGTCAGTTTCATCGCTGGGAAATAGTATTGCCAGGAGTATGGGGACGCACGTCAGTGGTGAACTCGATCGCTTTATAAGGTGTGTTTGAGGGTTGTGTAACTTCATGATAATTAGCTCTAATTGGAAATGCGAAAAACCACATACCGAGGTTCGTCATCGAAAGTGATGTCATTCGGAATTCGTCGGCACAGATCCACCGTTCCCAAAAGTCAGCTACCCGTGCTGTGGAAGCCTCCCTGGATCATTGGTACAGACCGGTAGTTGGTAGGGCTGCTGCGGGGATTGCGCGGGTGGCGATGGCTGAGAGAGCGCTGGCGATATTGACTGCTACTGCCGCTGTGATTGCAATCGACGAAGGTGCTACGCTTGAGTGTGCAGCTCGCCCGAGATTCGACGCGTCCCGGCGATCGTCCTAAAGTCGTCCTTATTCGGCATGGACGTCGGCCGCGAATCCGGTGGCTGACTGTCGAAATCTCTCTCGCGCTTCGTCCCCCCACGGGCTAGGTTGAGGGAGAGGAAGATCCCCTACAGACCCAAGCTCGTATAAAATGTCCCTAGCAAAGAGGCGGACCAGAGTAAGTATCACATATACTAATTCGCATTGGTATGTCACGAACCATAGCTGACCTGAGGAATGCCACCAACAGGAAAACGTTCAAGATCGACGATCAACTTGGGTCGCGCTCGACGGAAAATGTACCGGCCCTCACAAGCCTTCAAAGCCCCATATATATGTGCTTATCAGCCATCTCCTTCACTCGGTCCGTAGAAAGCCCAGACCGCTTCCATGTTCAGCAAAAGTACGATCCCAGCAGTGAACATAGGCATCTGCCAAAGTACAAAGAAACTCAGTGAAACCTTGCAACACGGCGCGCAACAAAGGCATGAATCCACCTACACGCTTCCTGTATGTATCGATCACATAGCTGCACGAGCGGGCAGCATTGGTACAGATGGCGAGAGAAGGGAACGAAAGCGGGAATGGTTTGCGAAGGACGAGAAATCTGAGTATGATGTTTGGATCTCGGCAAGCCGTAAGCCAATAGTGGATCCACATGCACGGACGTGCAAGGGAACCAAGAACCAAAGGAAGAGAAGCCAGAAGCCAGCAAGAGGGGGAAAAACATGGCAGGACTCCACTCATATGAGCGCAAAACAATCGACGCACAACTTGCCGTCGCTAACAAAATAAGGGCGAGGGCGATTCTCGGCGATCAGTGTCTGAACACAGGCCCAGGTCAGGGAAGAACAAAAAAAGGACTCACTCGGGTATGCTCTCGATGCAGCAGGCCCGACACACGACGCGTTCACATCCTGGGACAACAACGGGCGTCGCAGCAGACATCATTGAGCGTGGACGCGAACATGCAACTGTCGTGATGGTGGAGGTGATGATCGCGCCCTGCACCATCGGAGTCGCCGTCGATATCCGCGCCCTTTTCGACTGGTGCTTTTTTGCGTTTGATTGAGGGGAGTGTGTGTGCGGGAGGCGGGGGAAGCGGGACGGAGGCATCGCAGTTCATCGTAGCGGAGCTGAGGCTGAGCGCGGCGCGTTTGGGAGAGACGGGCGTAGCAGCATG
Organism: Leccinum arenicola; assembly: GCA_038092295.1. Taxonomy (NCBI): domain Eukaryota; kingdom Fungi; phylum Basidiomycota; class Agaricomycetes; order Boletales; family Boletaceae; genus Leccinum; species Leccinum arenicola. The sequence continues at coordinate 5,950 of JBBPQC010000282.1, forward strand.
GTTAGAAAGAGATGGCGAGCATGCGGAGAGTCCTAGTCAGCACGAATCACAAGCAACCAAAGCAGTTATGATGAATGAACTAGACAACCCGTCCACCCCGCTACGAGCTGTGGCGTCGCCAGCATCTTGCTCGACAGCGTAGGGAGAGGGTACAACATACCTTGAACCTTGAACACACAGCATATGCGCCTGGAACACCGGGCCGGATCGCAGCGGAGAGCGCGCGGTGACATGTCGAGCACAAGAGCTTCGCATACAACGACGCGTTGGAATTGTCCGTTAGCGCTCGACCAGATGCCATTGTTGAGCCTTCTCCGTTTCAAAGCAGGCTTTTGAGCAGTCGGTGGGGTTATGTCCAGGTGACGAGCGCATTATCGAGACGGCGTTGAGTGTGTCAGTAATTCAGCTAGGAGGTTCTATGACGAGTTCGACAGGTATTGGGAATAGAAGTGAACACTGCACACTGCACTCGTGGAAGGAAAGAAAAAGACGAGGTGCATGGTATGAACAAACCAACCAGCCAACGGCTTTGATTTCTTACTCACGTGACCGCGACGCGAGGACCTCGTCAAATGATAGAATGTTGCGGGTGGCCTTATCATGCTGTATAAATGAGCGCTCCGACACTGTAGTAGAATACACAAAGACGTTATTTTCAGGTAGCCACCGCATGGGGGAAGATGTCAAAGTTCAACATCTTCGGATCTCTATTTGAATGAGTTGTCGTTGTGTCGAGATCCAACATACATTGTGGCAGCCATTGCTATGAATTTACCTGACTGCCAGTACTTGACGCTGGTGGGCAACACCACATGACTTCCAAGACAGAGTCGGACCATATCATAGCGAGAGCACGTCTGGAGAATGCAAGCATAGAAATGGGTACTAGGGTGTAGCTGTCTTCTCCAGAAGGAAGAAGTCTCGAAACTGGGTACGTCCGTGCAATGTACCTCACATTTCCGATGAGGCTTCGAGAAACCACCATAAGACGTCGAAGGCACGGCCAGATAAAATTCTCATCCCGGATGCCATGTGCCCTTACTAGGAGGACCTGAGTCGCACGAAGCGTACCCTCAGAAGCACACAAAGGCAGTGGCGACAAGAGTACAAAGCCGTGGCACGCAGCGTTGTCTTGTTACTTGACCCACTTCTTGATTTCATTCACGCAGTCGTCAAGACGCTGACAGCGGCGACTGAAATGCGGCCGCCTGCGTGATGGTCCGCCTTCCACAGACGGGGTGACATGCACACATGCATGCAATGCCAACACACATGGGACAAGTACCTGGTCAGAGATAATTCAATTTGGTCAATTAGGAGCGAGCGCTGCTTCCCACAGTGCGGCGAGACGAGATTTGAACCCAACCCCCCGTCATTCACGGAGGATCACATGAATTCTTCCGTCCATTTTCCATCCATTTTATGTATCCGTGGAGATCGGTGATTATATAGGTGGATTCGGCGCGTACCTGCAATCAGACCTGTCGGGAGCCAGGCGCCTAGTATTGGAACTTGTCCAAAGATGACATATCTCAATTAAGCGTCTGCCCACCACGGGCAGGGCGCTCAATGGAAGATGTCGGAACGAAACAAGGCAAGATCATATTCTGAACTGGTTCTACTGTATGGAAGCGCCTGGGGAATTCTTATACCGCAAGAGATGACGCCACTGCGTACCTGGCGCCGAAAGTTGGTGACAAGAGCCCACAGACTATCTCCGCTTCCAAGTGGGCCAATGTGAAACAAAGTGAGAAGTGATGATGACTAACCTAATGACTAGGCACTAGAATACACCCGTACGGAACGATGAGTTTCTTTTCCTGTACCAGGGGCGCCCGACGTGCATACTCCAATAGATGGACCGCCGTGGCGGGTGTTATGCCTTCCCTGTGCTTAGCTGCGCCCTGTATAATGGTCAAGTGATCAGGGGAGAACGTAGAGCGAAATACTGGTGTGCCTAACCAATGTCGTGGGCCTGAATTGTTGTAACCTTTCTTTCACTTCTTCACTCAAACCTCTGACCTGAGTGTAATCCATATTGGGATCAAGGAGAAGAGACTCGTCCGCATGGAACACCTCAATGTCCGCAAGTTGACAAACAAGATGGGAGGCATACGTAGCTGATAAATTGCTCAGCGATCAGTACGCGCACTGGGTTCTGCAACTTACCATCGATGATGATCCTAGAGGTGATGTGTGGCTCAAACTTCATAAAGCCATGAATAGCTCCGACACGAATAAGTCCTTCAAGCGTTACCGAGGGATTGCGCAGTACATCAAAGGCACTGTCGACTGGTCAAAAAGTACCGGATGAAAATATTAATACACCTGCTTTCTCATGACGCCATCCTTGGTCACGATGACTCCGTATCTCTCCCGGAGTCCCATTGCTAGTACCTTCATTAAAAGTGATAGAGGATGCACGATTGCTACACACCTGAGGACTTAACACTATGGATTTTAGAATATCCGTTCTTTGCTGTATTGAATCACGATCGCTCATGTATTTTGCCCAACGTTCGGCTGATATCAAACCTGCGGCGTATCCTGCGAGAGGCAGCTTAACTGACACCGACCATCAGGAGCAGAAAAAATCTCGTACCTATCTCGGTCAGTCTCGTGTCTGCATTATCGCATCGAACCGTCATGCGATACTCGGAACGAGAGGTAAACAATTGGTCTATAACTCCGCATTTAGTGTAAGCCGGGGTCGCTAGCGCCGCTGCGTACACCGTTCCTCTGCTCCTTTGGTCACGAGGTCATCAATCCTTACGCCCACTGGTATGTATCCGTCTGTGCGGGTGATGGACAGCGGCGGGAGATTTCGTGCCGCAAGGCCTGCGTTGATACCAGCAACGCAACCTTGTGCTGCGGCTTCCTCGTACCCTGTAGTCCCGTTGATCTGTCCAGCGAGGAAAAGCCCCTGGACAAAAGATAAGTGACGGAAAAAGTATTCTGGAGATGACATACTTGAATCCTTTTGGTCTCGAGCGATGCTGTAGGTTGTGTCAGGAATGCAAAGATGCAAGACAATATTATGACTCACGCAGGAGTTCCCGAGGATCAATGTGATCGTGTTCAACTCCGTAAGCAGGTCGAACCATGCGAACATTTTCTAGTCCAGGAACGGTCTTACAACTCTTCAGGCATGGAGCACGATATGCCATTAGGGTATATCAGGTCTGTACTAAGCTTAGTAGCGTGTGACCTTCTGCCGTGGTTGCATCTAACCTGAATCGTAACCTTCGGGTTCTAACCAGACGGCATGATTGTCCTTGTGTCCAAATCGAGAAACTTTGGCCTCGAGTGAAGGACAATAACGCGGGCCTGACAACGTGTGAACGAAGGATGAAGGCACTCGCTGGATAATGACCTACCCTTCTTAGTTTCTTGTATCTGAACGCTCAAATACATGCTCTCCTTGACTAGTTGTTGGGTTTCAGGGGGGGGGGGGGGTATAAGTCTTGTAACACTTGACCTGGTTATGCTAACAGGAACGGGCGTCAGATCTCCGACATTGGAATGGGTGGGAGAAATTACATTTTGTTATCTACTCTACAGTTTTAAAATGAGAACGGGTGCGGTGGGTCGTCACCCTCTTGTTTTTTCTAGCCGACTGGAGTCAATCGTGTTTTTGTCAAGTCGTGCAGGGGTTCCAGTTTGTAAGCACCCGAGCTGAAAGCCAGCTGCGCGCAACGAAGCAGACAGGCCAATGGCCGGCGTATCATTCATTCGGCCAGCTGGAAAATGCTTCATTCCTGGACTAGCATCGGTATCTGAGATGCGTACTGCAGATCAGGGCACGCACCGATGTGTATCTCACCCGACAGGAATGTACCCGTGCAGATGACGATCTGAGAACATAGAATGACGTCCCAGATTCTGTCATTCTAAAATTAGTGTTCATTTTCCATAAAGTTGAACTGGGTTTCAACCTAGTCGAACGCCTGTCACGGTACCCCAAACTGTACCACCAGAGCTGGATGAAGCTATCTATCATCAAAAACAAGGTCCGACACACTAGCAGTTCGAACATCTAGATTAGGATAGTTGGATATGATGTCCTGCATATGTCGCTTGTACAAATTGCGGTCGACTTGTGCTCGAGGGCCCTATAAGTGTGTGGATCGTGAAACATATTGATACACAGCTATTATTGACTCACCGAAACCGCAGCCCCCTTGGACCTGTTCAACATGTGGAACTGTATCCCAGCCTTGTCTGAAAAAGGAGAACAGTTACAATCTGAGTGATCATTCGACTCACACTATAGCCCACCTGTGACCTTGCCCATGACGCCATCCAGTGCGTCCACCTCTCTAACCAACGTCCCTTTGCCGACGCCTCCAATGGATGGATTACATGAAAGCTCTCCAATCGTGTCGAGTTTCTGCGTGATTAGCAACGTTCGTGCACCTGCTCGCGGCTTCACAGCCTGCATGACCACCACCGATGATACATACTACCATCGCGTCAGGCCATATCGAATGTCTAGAACGTCAATGCAGTCATACCCTCATACCGCTCTTGCGCGGGAAAAGCAGACTCGAGGCTGAAGCTTCTCACGTTCTTGTCCTTCGGTCGGTTGCTCTTGGCTAGGATGGGTGTTTCTGAGGAACCGGGCTTGAAAGGCATGAAGGGAATTGAGTAAGGGAAAAAGAGCTGAATCGAGAGGATGCAGCGGGGGGAATTGCGATCCTGCCAGTTCAAAGTCCGAGCGATCGCCAGTAGGGCAACCTGCTAGCGTGACGCATTTTGGATGTAGCCTCTACAAGACGGTGGACGATTGTAGCGACCCGAGGATGGTGAAATAAGTCCTCGAATAATTTCTGGAAGATGTGTGTTGTTGCACTGGCAATAACTTGTATCACATAACCCAATATACCGCCCTTGCAAAACTTCCGCTCACATTCCACCAAGCCAACGGCATCCCTGAGGCGAGACGTCGCATCGCCGTGTTCAGCGTAGATGTGTTCAGCCCCCTCCCTAGCAGAGAGCGCCATGATATGGATGAGGAACATATTAAGTTACCCACCCGTGCTGAACAATCTCCTCACTGACGTCGCGTGCTACTATAGATCGATATGGTCAGTCAATCTCTTCGTCGTCCGCCCGGGCCAACCGTTCACCCTGCAAAGAAGACTTTGATTTCGGAGAGGACGTCTCCAAGTTAGTCAACCTCTCTCAGGGCTGCACACTTCCCCGGTTGCTGGCGAATGCAGTGCACGCTAACTGACTCATCTGATGGCCGCAGCCAAAGAACACCTCGTGCTCGAACGGAAAGGGTACAGAGTTAGCCTTGCTGGAACGTCGTCTCTAACCTTCCGTTTATAATGTTTTTGCTGATCGATTATTACATTATTTTTGTTGCTTATTCTCAGCGACTGGCCGTCAAATTGTTAGCGTCTGCCTGTGAATTCCGTCTTTTTTGGATCCTGTGTCGGCAGCGGAACGCGTTCCCGATACACTCCGTTCCATACGCGGCGCAGATATCATCATCGCAATTACTCACACATCACGAGGAATACGTTTGCCTCGCAGAGATAAAGAGCTCGATTTGATTCTTGGAGGGTATGAACAGACGATGGGTGAATATTTGAAGGTAGTAATAATTCAACGTATAGCATAGTGGACTGCATCATGGAAGGCGTGTTTGTGTCCCGAGTAGGATCCCAACGCACTGCATTTATGATCGATGACATTCACTATCGAACGGTATGACAATGCTCATGATAATCAGGCTCTTCGTCGACCCACTTGTTTGAAGAATCCCGCTCGGCCACGATACGTTGTTCCCACTGCTGGCCGACGAATCCCCAAAGATCTCCGACTTATTGATCGAGTACTAGCCAACAATCGTTAGCACCGCAAGGAAAACGAAATCGCACGAGTACAACGAAGTAGCATACAATCATGCAAACGACAAGATGTTGCTTAATGAAAGAGATAAAGAAACAGGTCAAGGAAGGCTTGTCGGGCGGCTGCTTGAAAGCTTGTTGTGGGGTCAGGACGCTCCCAGTATTCGTCGTCGCAATCGACAGGATAATCGAGGTCAAAACTGCAAGAAGAGGTGTCGGCCAAGAGACACTACGCATTAATGAAAATAAAACTGGAGCTACCCTTCATCTTGGATTGTACTCGGCCGGCCTAAGGACGTGCTCATCTGACGATCAAGCACAACAAGCACCCTACAATACGAATAAGCGGACGCCTCGACGAGAAAGATCGACATGGATACCAAAACATCCTCTTCCATAGCTCACCTTCGACAGACCGTTTCTCGTCGTACAACTTGCGCCAGTGAGCGCCCATGTCCTGGGCTAGCCCGACGATCGCCCAACACGCCTGCATAGCCCAGGTTCCTTGCAAGAACAGCACATGGCTGTTGACCACGAAGCCCCAACGAAAATAAAAAAGAGAAGCCTAGAGAGAAACATAAGAGAAGACGCACGCAATAGCTCCAGGGTTGATCCGCAGTCGACGCCGTGGAAGGTCTGCCAGTGTAAGTCTTCCAAGCAGGAAGGCCCGAGCAACGTCTTCCTCACCGTCTGCTCTTACTCAGAGTACCTCCATCTCGCCAAGTGCGCCACAACGTGCTGTCCATGTTATCCAAGAAACCGCGAGGATCTTCCGTGAAACGCGACGCGACCGCGCAAACGAGAAGATACACAGTCGCAAAAGAGGGATTACGTAAATGCACACCTTGGATGACCTTGCGCTCGAAGCTTGGGTGGTGCAAGAGAGGCGCCAACAAATTCATTTGTTCGAAGTAGATTTGCAGCAATCTAATACCTAGTTCCACATCCGGGAATGTGTATTCGGGCCCCTCGATGTGTCTCGCCACGGGTTCCCACTTGAAGAGAGGGAGAGATCATAAGTGCTTAACACCGCATGTCTCAGGCTTTTGGCAAAAATAACTATGACCTCACCGGATATGAATTGTCCTCGATCGAACGGAAAAAATGCCCCCGATCGCCGTCGGTCCCAGTGACTTCTTTCTTCCAATAGATTGCCTTGCGAATGAGCATCACACCACTGGATTTCCCAGAGAAGCGGTTTTGGAGACGGGTGATTCCCAAGCTCATCGACTTTAAACTATTGGAGAGGTGTAGCGTGATGGTATCCTCATCGTCGGTCAGCACGAGATCCTCGATGGGGGTGTTCGCGTTACCGTATGTGGGTGCCCTAGAGGCATACATGGTATGCCCCGACGTAGAATCACCCATGTTGCTCTTCTGCAACGTCTCCCGATCTATCCAGTCACCACCTGGCTCGCGCGGGAAATCCGCATCCGGACAGACCTCTGTAATGCATACAGAGAAGGAAGCCTGGGGGGAAGGATACGTTGATATTGCATGGCATAACGCCAGACCGATTGACAGGTGACCTACCTTTTGGAGAGGCTTTTCCATTTTCTTTAGACGATTCTCGGGACTCTCCACATATCTGGGGGTCGGGGAAAAAGGCTCGGATCAGTGGCGTAGAACGCAGAGCACAGGATAATAGCGACAACACACCCTTTCGGAAGACCACATTTCTATGAAATAGGACGGGACGGAGTCAATTGACGTCGGTGAAGAAACAAGCAAACGATAAGGGATAGGGACAGACCTTTGCCACCTCGATGTACGTACACTCTAGAATGTACGCAACGCGATTAGAACATCGGTTCCCTGGTATCTGACTTCTATCGTCTTTTAACGTATGAAGTCAGCTGGAGGCGCACACGGAGAAAAAGGGCCCGAAGGTATAATGTATGCTTACATCGGACTGCTAGATACAGGAATATTGCATATATAACAGAAAGCGATAGCGTGAAGTTAGTAGTCGTCCTTCAGGCGCGCCTGATCACCGAGACAAAAGGGGGCCCGACTCTGCCTACGGCGACAGGTATCACAAGCCCGTTGTACTCTCAGCTTCTTGCTGTCGGGTACCGCAGTCGAGCTGCCAGGGCTATCCCCATTATTGTTGTAGTCCTCTTCGGCAGAAGACATGCCAGTGGACCGCTGGCGTCACTGAGAAATGTATTCCGAGGTGCCGTTGACAAAGCGCCACAATCATAGAGCTAACACGACGAACCCTTGAAGGTAAGATATCGCAAATCGAAACAGTATTTGGGAGCAGTTCAGTGAGGGGAGAGTGCATGATGATGAGAAAGGCGGAAGCTGCACAGACAGGGTACTTAGGTTGAGGAAGAAGAAGTTGATGAGAGCTTATAATATTGGAATTGTGATCGCCTTTTCTTGTCTCTGTTGGTACCAAGGTCGTAGTATTGAACATAGAGAAGGTTCTAGCACGTGGTTTGGGTATTTAAATTTTTGTGCCGGCACATCTGGGGTGTTCGAAGTCCCACTGTTCCTGGACCCTTTAGGGTTCCAGGTTTGAGGAATTTGGGACATCGGTCTTTGGCCTCATTTAGTAATTTGCTTAGTCAATTGTTTACGTGTGGCGTGTGAGTTTCAACGACGTGTTCGCCTCTGTACGTCTCGACCGTCACACGTCACGTTTCTCCTATCAGTTCTTATCAATCTCCGGAACAATCTCACTGTCGTTGCGTTCATCGATTACCTTGACCAAGAAAAAATGCTTCCGAATAACGGCGCGTGTGTTCGTATTTTCGTGGATGTTTTTGATCTCATGTTTCCCTCAGATGCCGAGTTTCTTCCTGAAGGGGTACGTTTTGTTGTGAGTGAAACCGTACCCACTACAGACGAAGAGGATGGGGTATCGTTTGTCTCGCTCAGGCAGGACTTCGATTTTGTGGGAATCTGTTCCCAGACGTTTGATGCTGGATTGCTGTATCCATGAGGAAATCGTATGTTCGTCTATGTCGCCAGCGTCGCTGCGTTGTTGGAGGAGTTCCCGTATTTGACGTGCAGACAGCTTGCGCAACTATGTTTTGCTCACGGCGTTGCATGTCATGTGCGCGATAAGCAAGTATGGCTTCAAGACAGTCTTCGTCGACATGCTGAGTGTTGTGGATGTCCAATGATTGTGCTCGAGTTCTGTCTGCGCAAGCGGGCTCGACGTGATGTTCACAGTAAGCAAGTGTTTCTTGTTCCAGCTTTGACGTGGTCTGAGGATCGCGAGAGGCAGCAAATACAGGATTATGAATCGCAGCGGACGCGACGCACAAACGGGTCCGCTGCAACAAGGCGTGACTATCCGGAAGGCGGTGTACGACGTCGTTCCGGTGGATACGGCGTATCCGAGGTTTCGTCGTCTTCTGATACGTGTCCTTCGGATGATGGATCCTTTCCCGCCAAACGGGAGTGGCAAGACAAGGCAGCGGTTGTCTCTGATTGGCAGAAAGCAGTATCTGCTGATGCTAACCGTGCTGTCGTATGTGCAGTATGTGCGTTCGCATGTCGTCCGTGTGAGGTTAAGGAAGTAAACGGTGATCTCGTTGACTTCTCTCTTCTGCAGAATGATTGCGTTCCTTCGCATGCTATGCTGCGAACGTATAACTTGCACGCATACGACAACGCAATTTTGCACGCTGCTGGGCTGACGAATATGGATCGCCTGGCAAGTGTTTTAATGTGTGACAGTTGTAGGCGTTGTCTCATTTGCGCGCGGCCACGTCAACCGAAACATGCGCTCGCTAACTTTCTCTATTATGGTCACGGGGCCTTGCCGGCGGATGTACAGGACGACTTCGCGGTGGCCTCACTGTTTGAACGTATGTTGATATCACGCTGTCGCTCTTCTGTTATCTCTCATCATTATGCTCGCAAAAACAGAAGAGGAGGTTACATCCCCGAGGAAACTTCACAGCTGTTTAGTCGGGGCAATGTTGCCATATTTCCGCAGGAACCGTCCGACTTGCGAAACGTTTTGCCCCCGGGCCGAGAAGACGTTCGAGATTCGGTATGTGTTCTGTTCACCGGTGGGAAGTCTAAACCTACAGTGGAAACACTGAATCGTTTCCAACCCGTTTTAGTCTCCAGGTCTCGTGTCGAGCGTATGATCGACTTTTTGATCACGAACAATGAATGGTACATGTCAGAAAATGTTCAATTCAGTCGTTTGAATATGGATGACTTGCTTGTCACGTCGGACACTGCTCCTGATCTCGGTTACTTGCGGTACATGCAAATCAATCATACGACAGATGAACTGGACGATGATGCTGATTGGAATGTTATTCAAAACGAAATGGTTGTAGAAAATGTTGCATACACTATGGGTGACTACTCTGCCCAGAGTCAGCAGGCAATGAAAGCGGCTGCGCTCTCACATGCCATGGATAACAAACGTTTTCTTACTGCGCATGCTGGATCTCAATTTGTTAGTGATTCTCATCCTGGTATCATGTCTTTCATGTTTCCCCACCTAGATCCATGGGGTATAGGAGGAGAGTCTACTTTCCTGCTATTGTACTTGTATCAAAGACTGCCTTACTGTATCAATTAAGCAACGACTATCTGAATGTCAACAAAAAGATTGTCATAATTACCACAACGAGAGCAAAGAGGTAGGGTCCAGGAGTGCCCGTAGGGCTGTGGTATGCATTTTGCCTAAAATGGTGTGCACGTGGTAGCGCGGTTGTCCGGCTTTCCATACACGGCCATCGTGGCATGATGGGTGTCTGTATTGTGCACGGATGTGGTGAAGTTGCTCCCCTCCTCCCTTGTTCCGGGTGTAAATCTCTCTCGCAGGTATGTTATTTCCGACCTGTTACTGTGAACCACTCGCTTTTCGGAACTGAGGCACTCTTTCGAACGCAAGGCTTCCGTCAACATGCTCATTTATTACAAGAGGAATCGACAGATCGTCTCTTCAAGGGTGCATGTTTTATCGCCTTGTAAGTTGACTCTGTTCTCTTTTCCTCCTTTTTTCCCTGCTGCCCACCGAGACTCTCCTGAATTTTCTTTCCCGCAGTGCCCTGAACACACTCCACACCCGAACGGAACGACGACTAGATGCTCCATACACTGTAGGGGGCGTTCTCGTCGCCAAAAAAAGACTTCAACGCGCCCAAGCACGAAGGCCTGGATGTCTCGGTGCTCAACCTGGAAGTCATCAAGGTGACGCTGAGCCTGACCTGCAAGGGCCGTCAAGATCTATTGTTCACGGCAGCGGTACGTCGTTGAATGTATCAAGGTTGGTGATACTTGCTCATCGTGCGATTCACCTTCGTTTGTTCTTTGTGTATACTAGGTTGCACCTCCCAAACGAGATTGTCCCCGCCACGCACAACGTGTGGCTCATCCCCTATGCCCGGGTCAACCTGGCGCTGGCGAAGATGATGACCGCCTCGCGGCTACCAGGAAGGCTACCGGAGAAAGGAGAGTGGTACGCCTGGAGAGTACAGACCCGGACTCCTTTGCAGGTGTTGGGAAGGGTTATCCTTGAAACACGAAATTTACAGCACCCTGGTGGGGTGCCCTTTGACAGACACGTGTATATGAGCACATTGCATACGGTCCATAATTTATGTGTTATATGCTAAGGATTTTCGTACATCTATGTGACACAACGGTTGGTGCGGTGGGGCTTTCTATTACTATTGACCAAAATATGTAATTATACATTCCAGACAGAACCCTTGTCCCGCTCTGCGTGTTTCGACGATCTGTTTTGAGAAAGTACTAAACAATACGATCGTATGTCGGGAACTAGAGCAGGGTAAACGGCATGGTCCTAGTCTTGCTACAGTCCGTCGGACCGTTAACATACACTCTGGCCTGCACGATAACTAGCTTGTTGAGTATCTCGAGCACCCCAACATCGTCCAACGACTTCGCTCCGTCGTCACTATGATGAATGTTGAAATCTAACTTACCTTCAACGCACGGATACCGGTGCGGCTGCATCACGAGGTCCGTCACATCCACAGCTCGAGATCGAGTCGAAACGCCTCGACAAGTATGTCGATTGCCCTCGTCGCGTTCAGGCGTCAGCCAGGAACATGCTTGATTTGTTCCTTGTGCGATCACTGGGTTGTACGATGCGGGCTGTGGGGCCTTGGCATTGGAAATGGTGTCAGTGTTAGTGGTATTAATATCGGGAGTTCGCTTATACCTTCCTTCCTCGTGGCCCGGGAACGAGCTGAGATCGAGAGGGCGAGGATGGTCCGTCGCGAGACGACTTTGGTTTGAAAGACTGGCTGGGCACGGTTTCGCACAAGGCCACGGTCAGGGACAGGAGGCAAGACGACGGGCAAGTAGATGATCGCTCTTAAGGGGAGTTGCTCGAGGCACCGTGGTGGGTGGTGGTATTATTATCAGCCTGAGTGGATGATCCAAGACCTGAATCAGGGTCAACACTACGAGGGTTCGAGTCTGAATCGATCTCATCAGCAGCAAACGAGCTGGGGAAGACCGGGTCGGAGGGAAAGAGTTGGAGTGACAGGAAACTTCACTGTCAGATATAGACCTAGCAAGTGCTGAACGCGAAAAATAGTACGCTGGCTGTAAGGGGGACGGTGCTGGTGAGGGAGAGGAAGAGGATGGTTCACGTATGACGCGATTCGCCGCTTATTATCGCGCTGACAGCTGAAACTCTGAGCGGCGTGAGAAGAGGAATGAAGGCGGTTGAGACTCCAAAAGCAGGTGGTGACCAGTCTAGTTACGAAGGCAGTGGCGCGTCATTTTGCTCTCACACATTGTGGTCACGCTCGTGACATAAATGATAACTCCATCTCATGTGCAGTAAACAAAAGCGTTGCCAACCGGTGATGGTGGCCGATACCTCTCTTTGCGCCATAGCCAGAAAAGTCAGGTGCATCAGTACTTATGTGATCCCATTTCCACCAGACCGTATAATGTGATAGTGTTTCACATATCACCATGCTTGTCCGACGAATATCAGGCGAACTGATACGGTCCAGAGCCCGTCTGTCCGCAAACCGTCCATGCGTAGAGCTCTGAAGCCTCGTGGAACAGAGTCTGAGTTTGGATGGGAAACGGTATCCGAACGCCGACGAGAACTGCAGGGAAGGGAAAGCCCCGCCAAAATGCATGGTGGAGCCTATGACAGTGCTCCCGGAAGAGTGGAGCTGTTTTTTTTTTTTTCATTTCAGAAAATGTGAACCGGTCAGTATCTGGGGATCATGGTAGCGAAATTCTGAGCACATCGCTTCATGCATGTCTGATTTGCGCAGCCATCGTCGAATGTGGCGAGCCCGGTAGAAAGGGCGTAGGTGAAGAAACGCAGACCGGAAAACAGTTAATCAGATTGGGTGCAAATGGAAAGAAGCCACATCTCGCCGGGTCAGGTATGAATATATGAATAGGGATGCCGTAGTATGAAAAAGAACCTCATCGGAGAATGACTCAGAGTGCCCTGAATCAATCAATGACTGGGAGACTGAACAACTCACGATGTGAAACGGTGGACAACCTAGATACGGTGCTACGACGGGAGACTAAACAAATGCCACGTAAGTACCTCGCAACCCGTAGTCGGACAAGCAAGTCAGCCGTGATCAGGTAAGAGCTGAGAGTAACCAGCTTTGGTACGCATGAATACTACGCAAAAAACCCTCGACGGACTCAGCGAATCTGCTGTTATAAACATCTGTTAGAAAGTCACGTTGACTTTTACACTTATAATCATCAGCGATGTTAAGGAGAGTGTTTTGCAAGGAGGCGTGGGATGAATTCAGCCGCGGTGCTTCAACTTATTCCGAGCCATGATTGAGCCCGACAACAGCTTTTGCACGGAGTCATCATGAAGTTCGAGGACGAGTCCTGGAAGGGAGTAGCATAGAGCTCTGGTAAGTTACATCGGATCGAAAATGCTGTCGGTGCCTTTCAGAGTTGAGTGACGAGGAGAGGTTGCAATGAGGCACGACGTACATGTATGTAATGGAACAAGTGAGAACGGATACGGAAAAATCAGGACACTCGCGATTTCGTGTTAGTACATACGTCGGAAACGAGTCTCGCGACTGAAAGCGGATGGAGATCAGTGGATGCAAATAATGTTTGGCTGACAGAACCCTCCTACAGACTACAGGAGTCGGGGAAGTTTACAGCTTGGCATCATATTCCATCATATATGTACAGATGTTGCTTTTTCAATTGATAGATATAATGGAACAAAAAACAAGGTGTTTTGGAATCGGAGGCTTGCCGCTGCGCTGATACAAATATTCATAAATGTGCCGACGTGTTCAGAATGACATATGTAGGTAGCTGCTGACTCCTGAGATGAACGCCGTGAACCGTTCACGACTCGGAGGACATATGGTCTGGTGGTCGCTGACTTTAAATTACATTGACTCAATTACAGTCCCTGCTTCACAGGTATTCGCACGTTGCGATGCAGCCCCCCGTCCTACTCCCACTGGTCTCACCGACCCCACCCACACCTCCTTCATCGACTCTACTCGACGCCCCACCATCCCCACCACTGTCGAAGATACCCTCACGTCACAATCCTGGCCTGTTGCCACCAAATCCACCACCAAAACCGAAGGAGCAACCCGTTATATGTGGGCCATCGTCGACTCTACTCGATGCCCCACCATCCCCACCACTGTCGAAGATACCCTCACGTCACAATCCAAATCCACCACCAAAACCGAAGGAGCAACCCGTTATATGTGGGCCATTGTCGGCTATGATAATTGGACAGAAGCGCCGCCTGGTTGAAGCAGAAATTGAAGCAGAGGACGATGAGGTTTCGCCTCATAAAAAGGCTAAAACCCTGCTTACATCGGTCAGTATGTGTCATTCGTTATCAGGTGTATTGATTAGATGGGGTTATATGTAGGCATCGGTAAGGAGAAAGCCGGAGGTCGAGGATCTACACGCGAGGCGGGTGCTAGAGCTCGCACGAGCAACTCGTGCCACTTTTGCTGCGCACGTCCAGTATCAGCGTCTTCGCACGAAAGAACTCGAACTCATCCAGGCGATGGCCATAGACGACTCTGAGGAAGCGGAAGAAATGTTGAGAGAGGCTGAATTGCAAGCAGGTCACATCAAAGGTACCTTGCATAATGGAGTGACCTTCGACACTGTAGACCGTATTGAACCATATGGCAGTGATGATAATTCCTCGGACGGTAGGGGTAGTTGTGTGCCCTCTTGCAAATTGGCTTCTCCTTCTCCCTCTATTGAAACTTCGTCTGATTTATAATTTTTACTTATGCTTATACCTGCTGTGAACGCTATGATTCATTCATATGTAATAACATAGTAGGGCTGACTACGTGGCCGCTACAATTATGATGATGTTTTTCGTCGAGAGAATCGTCGTGGGAACGGTATCGTCGAGGCAGCAGGCGGCACTGGAAATCCCCGAGTAATGATACGCTGTAAATAGAAAGAAAATGTGCCAATTTCCCGCAAAAACTAAATTCTATTGAAATTTTTTGTTCCAACCACTACTAACGCAAGGGGTTTCAAACGAGTTTGGCAACATAGAGGTCAAAAAGTTAGATACTACTGTAGAGTACGATCATTTTCATTTCTTTCAATGCGAGCGCTTAGCGCTTAACACTCGAGGTTCGATTTCACGCCTTGTGATTACGTATGAAAATTCCCGCCAGAGGTTCGATCGTCAATGTGTCAACCTCCACCTCACAACAGAGCACGAGCAGAGTTTCGACCGCGACACGAGAGCTTTCAATAGCTTCGGGAGTGGGAGAAATGCGTGTTCCATAAATCGAGGTAGGATAAGTAGTAAGTACAGTGTCGGTCTATACGGTCGAGTAAACACAAATGCAAACACTTACATTACAGGAGAATGTAGTGGAGCTTGCCGTACGATGATGCGTGGGTCTCAAACCCTGGCACCGGTCACCTTGCTGCCAGGCCGATACTAGCTCAGTGACTGCGGAAACGACCTGTCTAGCGGCGGTAGCCAAATCAGACTAAAATCAGATCTACCTCAGGGAGTTAGGGCGGCAGCCTGCCGTTCATCAATTTCCGTTGAACAAATCTTATCCTGTTGTGTGTCACAGGAATTTTCTCAACGAACACGATAGAGGGTCTTGACCAATTACTCACTGGCCAGACCACCTTATCTCTGATCGCAACACGTTCCCCGTCATGGGCCTCAATTCATGCTCGGCATTCGGAACTTGAAGTACTGCGAAAGGATATATTTTATCAATACTCCAACTTGAATGGTATGTGATTCACCTGAATGGGATGGTGATAGATTCGGAGCAACTCGGACCCCATATAATCACCGATTCATGCGTCATTTCTTTCAGGGTTGCACGTTGCTGTATATTCCCAGTCGTTCATTCTTTGACTCATGTTGGCGAAAACCCTCTTTTGAAAGTCTCGTGCGATTCTTTTCTCGTAAACGTTCTCGCGCGTGCAAAGGGATGTGACAAAAATCCGGGGGGATTTCTACGTATCCAGATTGTCCGCACGAGGCTCTGCTGTACGGTGCTTCTTTTACCTTCGTGATATCCTGCCAGGAGGCTGTTCGCTTGACCATATCATCGAGGGAGGAACATCGGTGCCTGATCTTTTACCTTCGTGATATCCTGCCAGGAGGCTGTTCGCTTGACCATATTATCGAGGGAGGAACATCGGTGCCTGATCTGGAAAGAAGCAACGTAACGCGGCCGAGTGACTCGTTCGATGATAAGCTCCAACATCTACTAGTCAGTGAGAGCCGAACTGAAATCTGCTGTCCGCGGAGTTTGCCGAACTCCGTTAGACTGCCGCCACCGACTTCTCGCCTATCGATCAGACTCAGATCCGCCTCAAGTTACCGATTGATCGCCACTTCAAAGACTTTGCTCATTTCGTTCAACGCCGAAAGGTCCTACCGAATTGCCAGGCGAACATGCGTCCAGGCTGCGTGTTGTTCAAGACGTGGTAAGATACGTCACGCCCTCCCTAAATTTCCCGCCGTGACTCAGAACTAAATATTAGTAGCTGGGCGTGGACTCGAAGACGCCTCAGATCTACAACCCACTGATGTCTCGCCCCTCGTCTCGTCGCGAAACCGCCCTCAATCAAGAAACCGCCAACACTGGCGCGACCTTGCCGCAATTCACTCCCACCTTCGGCGTTCCACACACGCCGTCGGTCGGTTTTTCATACATTCCGGCAGTTCACGGTGAGGGTGGTACCGTTGCGGACCCACAACTTTATGTAGTAAGTAATGACCCTGCACAAACGTATGGCGGGATGGAGCTGATGTACCAACGCGGCAGCACCAGCAACGACGCGGATTCAACTTCTCAGGCTCTCAAGACCGACTCCGTCTACTTGCGGACTCCTCCATCTACCCATGTCTCACTGGTATGGGCTCTCCCGGGCCGAGTCCCTCGTACCCCCAGAGTTCTTCCAGCCACACAAGTTTCATCACTGGGGGACATTCCCAGAGCGCATCCGCGTCCCGATCGCGCAAAGCCGAGCCTTCAATGAAGGGGTACCCGTCTAAAACGAAAGAAGTTATAAATTATGCCCGCGGTCTAACCGTGAACGATATGATCACCGAACTCGGGTGGTCGTACAAGGAGCCAGAGCTCTCTGCGCTGCGGAACCGTGTCGAGGAGAACTTCCTTGCGGCCTGCGATACGTTGGACATCCGTAAGTCCTATCGTACGTTCTCAACATCGTCCGCTAATTTGGTAATACGTTGAATGTGCAGGCGTTCCGCTTGATGGCACTATCGAAGGCGTTGTAAGTTGATGTAGGACGTCATATATTTGGCTTACTTTACTTCTCTAGATCGTCGGCGGGCTCAAAACGGTGCGCACACAGAAGTTCGCCGATGACTACGCTCAAGAATTTTTTACCTCCCCACCCCCCGAAATCAACAACGACGACCGGGAAGCGTTGACCGAGTGGATGAAGAGCCGTGTCAAGGAGCTCGAGAATCAGAAAGACCCAAAAAATTTCTTTCTTCACGAGAGGGACGCAGACGTGAGTACTTACTATCTACCGATTCTACTATGCTGATCATGCGCTACAGGGAAATGTGACTCATTTCTTCGGTAACAAGGTTTTCGAACGCTTTCACCTTGATTTTTGGTACACGCAAACTGGGTCGCCGATGCCGCGGTTGAAGAGTTTACACAAAACCACCCCAATTTCCATGCTAGCTCTGTCAGCTGCAGCTGTAAGTGCATCTTACTTATCTCCGTATGCTGCTTTACTCATCCAACCCACTGGCAGCTCCTCTGCGCGCTTCATCGTGAAGCGAGCGGGTTAAAATCCGATCGCGGCACAATGATCAAGTTCCAAGGATCTACGTATGGTCGCTGGTTCGACTGTTATCGCCAAGGAATGACAAAGTTACTCAATCACAACGAGTTCGGGAAGGAGTTCGCCGAGCGCCTCTCCTCGCTCCATGCAAATGGATTGTAAGTTGCTGCTCAGACACGATCGATTACAGAATTAAAATTAATCACTACGCACCAGGGAAATCTTAGCAGCTAGACTAGGGGGACCCTCACTGCACGACACCATCCCCGAGCCCGTTTTCATTCCCGAAAGCGTGCAGGCGTCGGTAGCGTCATCGTCGACTCAACCCCTCGCCTTCGATTTCTCTGAGGGGCAGGACAATGCCTATGCTAATTATGATCTTACCAACAATTTCAATCAGTACTAAGGCTGATTAACTACCCGTCTGTACTACATAGTTTGTTATGAGGCTTGTTTGCTAGTGGTGCCGGTGAATATTATTGTGGCTAGACCCTTTGCACCAGCGCCGCACGCTCCACTCCAGGCACCGAACGACACCAGTCTACTTCGTAACTGCCAACCTGATGTGACTCCAGGACACCCTGATTTGGAGAGAACGGTCGCGCTTGCAGCGTAAACTTCAAGATCAAATTGAAGTTTCCGAGCCTAAGGTATTTGAATCGGACCCTTCTTGGCGCGCACGTACCGTATTTCCCTCTCGTCCATCGGCACTCCAGAAACTCGTTCTATCATACTCGCAAACATCATCATGCAGGCCGTCAGTGATGGCCCGGTTCTCATAATACGCTGTTGATTGTCTGACTTGAACTGGTGCATATTTCTTGCAGTTCATCTCCATCCCTGTCGACGATGGGTGCTGCTCTGGAAACGGAAGCTGCAGTTGTGACTCTACGTATGTTCTTGTCTTCTTGTCTACATCAGGAAAAACCTCACCTGGATATTTTATGGAAATAGTCAATAATATCACACAAATATCACACATTATCAGCTTTTTTCAACTTTTTTCATATTTTCATGAATTTCCATCGAATTCCTAGCCCCCTCTGAAATTACCCACAAATTTCGTGTTTTTTCCATGTTTTTCCATGTTTTCTCATATAATATCTCACCAAATGTCATATAATTGATG
>JBBPQC010000283.1:0-25166 GCA_038092295.1 Leccinum arenicola
AGCCCATCAGTACGTGTTAATTCAAGAGGTGGGCGTAGCTAAAGTCTGGAACACTAACGCCGACAAACTCAAAGGGGACCACCACCCCCGTTACTGTCACAAAATTGCTGTAATCAGTAGCAAAATTACACGATGATTTGATTTTCATAACGGACCCCACTCACCGCCCACTCGTGAGCAGGGCAGCAAACGTGGACATCTATGAGCTCGAGAACATCATGAAAAGTCTCATAAAGCATATGGCTACATGGGCAATCATTATAGTAGCATAAACAACAGTTTTAAACGAATGGATTGACAAGGAAAGTGGCATGCAATGAATGAATGTGGTTGAACAAAGTGGCGAGTCAGGAAAAACAGAAGCTAGCCCTTCGTGCGCTGCCGTTTGATGCTCGGTCCAGGTGCAGCTGACTTCTCTTGGATGCGACGATGTTTCTGAGCTGCTGTTCCTGTCCTGTCATTCTCCTTTTCTATAAAGAGAGTGAATGCTGGTTGGACCGGTACACCCAACTTCTTCTCTTTGAGGGGAGTGAGAATGACAGGATAAAGCATGTGTGAGGGGAGTAGATCTCCCAAAAGCTTGCCGGGATGTGCATAATTTGAATGGACAAAGTTGAGATGCTGCTCCATGTTGTATCTCCAGATTGCTGGCTTGAAGTTGGTCTCGCACCCATGATGAACGCATAGAGTGCAAACAACAGGGACATTGCGACAGGGACGCGATTCGGAGCCTTTGTCTGCGAAGCCAAACCTGAATGATACCTGGTGAGGACATTCTGTCCTACTAAACTCCCGCTTGTTGGCTGTCTCCTTCAACATTACCGCACATTCTGCTCGATCTGAAAGCCCACAAAACCCACACGGCGGCATGTGATCACCAACAGGAACGACCAGAGCCTCAGCAATACCTCGTTGGGAACATAGTATATGGGCTCCCATATGAGACTGTAAGTCATTCGTCAGTTGATGGCAACATGGACAGATGACCTCTTTGCTTGATCCATTGGAGGCCACCAATTGGGTTGTAGCTGGATCGCAAATGAGTGACAGAGATCCTACAAGCCAACATAGTGAGTGATGGACGCAAATGCAATGTCAATCTACTTACCATTGTCCCTGCGGTAGGGAAAATTGTCATGATACTTGACGCCGTTGGTGTGTGGACATGGAAGGTTCGACAGTGGTAACTTTGTAGAGACTCGAACATGATGCTGAGCTTGAATGAGAAACGGCAACTTGAGAAGCCTCACCATTGCTGCAACGTGGTAACTGCAGATTGCAGTTGCATGGATGTTGATGTGATCGATCATTAATACTGCCCGAATTGGGTGATAAGATATTAAAGCTACTAAAGGACGGATCACGATGATAAAAGTCCAGGGATTTATGAGTCGTTGTTGTGTCATATGAGGATTGTGAACCTGAAGGACTCGGAGTGAATGAAGTATCAAATGCTATGGCAGTATTGACTTGAAACCGAGGTGTAAACGGATCCATAGTCTTGCAAATAAGTTTTAAGGATAATGATAGGGCAATCTATAAGTTGGTAGTATACACAGAATGAGGGGAGGGAGGGGAAAGAGGGGAAAGGACGAAAGAGATTAGCATGGCCGTCGATCTGCCTTTATACGAGGATGCATTGGGGCAGTCATGCATACGGTGATGTCATCAAATTTCCCCCCATTGAGATTGGCCACAAAGCAAGTATCTAGGTTGGTCGGGCGGGTCAACTTTTGGGACACTTTCTCTCTATGCCGAGCGTTGAAACATTGTATTGCAGCCGCTACTCACAAACTCGACTGGGATGATACTCTAACTTTGTTCCGTCCCAAGATAGAAAAAAAAGTAGGACCTCTGATACCCGCTAGCATAGCATCGTAACTGGGGTGAGTGTTCGGGATTTGCCGTATGCTCACCTCTTGTGTTAATTCCCTGATAAGTTGCAAGGCACTCTGCTCGCTCACCAAAAACAACTCGCATCTAGCTTCAGTACATGTAATGCGCCGTCAAGTAGATGTTGCACCGCAGGCATGACTGGGGTTCAATCCGAGAGTCTGAACAACCTCCATCTGTGACAGAACGCCGTTCCGAGTCCTATATTGTGCCGGGAGCATGACCACGGAATCCTGTTTGAAAATTTCCTCAAGCATACAATATTTGGGAGTCTGAGACGAACGGCTATGAGACAGATCCGATGAGACATACTGCCGTGCCATTCAACTCTAACAACTCTAATAGTACCCAAAGGACTCCTCACCAATGCCTCGAATATGAGAGAGGACGAGCGCGTGCTCATTATCGTATGCATAGAGCTTGGTAATCTGATTGGACGTGTTTCAGCAACGACCATCACTGGTTGCCCAGCATGGACCTCACCTTGAAATTGATGGAATCTTGTACGAAAGCCCTAGCTTCTGCCCGTCGGCGGCAGGAACCGGGAAATGAAGCTGGACATGATCATCAATGTGGTATATGCGTCGTGGGTCTGGACGACTTCAGAGAAGGTGGAACGCATGAGAGTCTGACATACTTGAGTGCCGTCTTGACCTCTGAGTTCTGTAAAGCAGGTTCGGTTGAGGTGGGCGATGGGTTCCCACTGGAATCAGAGGCGGTGGATCATATGACGATGCTTGAGATGTCGGTTGCACTTTCGACATACGCGTTCGAGAGGGACATGTAGTAGTCTACGGCAGGACAGTGCAAGAGATTCTTGCAAGCTCACCAAGTTAGCCAAGACGACAACAGTGCATATCATACCCACTGACCTATGAACAAACTCGTCCAGCTCCGCAGGACTGACGGGAGTGAGCACAAGGGATACCGCCCTCGAGTCTAGTCCGACACTTTGCCCGGTCCGAAGATGGGTCGTCTGATCGAAATTACTACAAGGTGAACATGGCAACGCAAACACAACAAAAAGAACCGCACCGAGTAGCCATCTGTTGGCTAGCAAAACGAAGGTGAGCTTGATCTTTTACGTTGGTCCGGCGATTCCACAATCAGTTCCGTCTCTCCTCTTCCTCTGCGGATTCACGATGGTCGGGTGGTGAACGCGACATCGCGCTCGGTGCTTCGAACATGCACAAGAAGAAGACGAACGTGTGTTTGCTTATCCATATCGGCACTATCATACGCCAGAGGTAGGATGCTGATCTTCGGGGGGAGAGTCCCGACGAGGACGCGTGGCGAGAGATGGTGATCTCACCGTGGGAACTGCAGTATCGATGTGCATTGTGCAGTAACAAGGAACCCTGGAATGTCGGTCGCAGTGCATGTACACGCACGCCTTGTCACTACAGTTGATGGGTTGACAACGACGACGGAGACGTCGTCAGACAAAGCGAGGCAGCGGATTCTTGCTGGCATGTCGCTCAACCTGTGACGTCGTGTCACGAGACGTGAAAAGCATACGTGCCGTTGCAAGCGGGAATGAGATTCGTGTATACACGACGGACAGCGTGCCTGCAAGAGACGTCCCAATTACCGTTGCGAGGGGCGAAAGGTGGCGGAGTGCTGCCGAGGAGATGAAGGAAGACTGGGAGTCGCCCAAGATGGCAAATGGCTACGATATGATCGAGCCACTTCGAGGACGCATAAAAGGCTGGCCTTGTGCCAGTTGTTATTCTCCATCTCCGTGCTGGACTCGCCCTCGTTCTTTCGACTTTACCCTCCCTTCTCATGACCCTCTCTCGTTTCTTGGCCCCAGCGGCCGTCGCTTTCATTATGGCTCTAAGAGCTAGTGCCGAGACACATACCCTTAAATTTGTAAACCAGTGAGTCGTTTTTGCCCCTTCCATGTCGCCCAGCGGTTCCTAACGACGACGCTGGCACCAACAGATGTGGTTCTGGATATGTACATATGCTGTTTCTTTATTCTCAATCGCCTCTCAATCTGTTTTCCAGCCCGTCTTCATGTACAACGGAAAAAATGTCCTTGACAGTAATGGCGAGTACACGAGCAACGGTCCTGTCTCTGGAATCGCGTAAGGATCGAGCCACATCTAGTACGGCCCAGTGTTGACTCCTTCTCTTTTCTGTTTCCCTTAGTTACCTCCAGACGGGTGAGTCCCCACTGAGCACATATATTCCCGAAACTGATATCAAATTCCCGTGAACAGGCCAGTGTAACACCAACGGTGAAGACTGCACACTTCTCGAGACAACGCTCATTAATCCGACCTGCGCGGGATGCGGCGGGAGCACGGACATCTCCTTGATATCCCCGTAGGTTTCATCCGATCTCGTCCCCAGTTCTCGACGTACTAATGTGCACGGATAGTCATCAATTCAACGTCTTGACGTCGTTTTCGTGCGTTTGATCCCGATTAGTTTCCCTGTTTTTGTATGTGTTGATCTTCCCGTGCAGGTATTATGACGGGTGCGATGGTCAAGGCAAACTGTGTAAGTCATTTCTCCCTGTAACCTTGGGATGTGTAGACTCACTCATTTCAAAACAAAATAGGTGCCAGCGAAGCTTGCACGGATGTAGCTTTCTTCACACCAACAGACTACTTCGCCCAAGTCGCTTGTCAAGTTGATAACGTAAGTCCAAATCATCTAATCCAAGTCTCCTTGTGAACGCATACATTGTAGGTCAACCTGCTGGTCGCGTTCTGCGCAAATGCCTCACAGTTGGTGTTGGACGGTGGAAATCCCCCTTCCCCTAGCTCCAGCTTATCGTCTTCCACGACGCCGCAAGTTTCGCCTACGCCGAAAGTAGCAATCAATGTCTCGTCACCTCCACCTTCGTCGTCGCCCTCGTCGTCACCTCCACCTTCGCCCACTCCATCGTCATCCCCTCCTAGCGTTAACAGTTCCTCTAACCCAGGATGCCCTGCCCCGCCGCTCTCCTCTCCGCCCCCCTCTCTGCCCTCCTCTTCACTGCCGCCGTCGTCGCCGTCGCCTAATGGGAACAATAACGACGCATACGGCAATTCATCGGTGCCACCTTCGTCAACCCCAACGCCTACGCCTACGCCGTCGGTCCCTCCCCCTTACGGTAGTTCCTCCCTGCCCCCGCTGCCATCCTCGCCTGGTGGTGACCCCAATGTCGACCCCAATGCCACACCTTCCTCTGTGCCCCATGGCTCCTGTTCCCGGCGTCGTCATTCTCATTCCTCCAGCCCCAGCCCCAGCCCCAGTCTCTCCTCCCCGAGCCCTCCACCCATTAGCTTAACTCCTAGTGGCTCTACCCCCACTGGTACTCCCACTCCCCCTGTCGACCTTTCTAGTACTCCTAGTTCCTGCAAGAACTTTGGACAGTCGAACATTCCCCAGCGCCATCGCCACCGCCGCACTAACGTTTATAACTAAACAATTGATGTTACAACTAAAGGGCAAGTAGGAAAACGCTACCCTTCCTCATACCCGGCTTGTTTGCCAAAGTTTTGTAAATAAGGTCGTACAGTGCCTAGACGCGCACGTGCTTTTCGTGCGGTATGGCTCAGGCTGGCCTGTGCGTGTTGTTTCTCCTCCTTTTCTCGTTGTGTTGCTGTTGCGTTCTTTTTCTCCCTTACTCCTTCAATCTCCGCGTGTCCGTGTCACGTAGATGCCGCCATGTTTTGGGAGACCCTCTGAGAGGTTCGCCATAAATCGTGTCGCCTTGTACCTATTTACGTATCAAATACACTGCCATAAAGGCATCTTTGATCAATCTTTGAGCGCTGGAAATAAGCTCGAGCTCTTTATCTCGATCATTGCTTTGCTTTGCGACCCACTCCGGCGACCGAGACAAGCGGCGAGATTAGATCTAGACCAACAGCCCTGCATATCGACCGCTAGATCATCGAGGTGGAATCCGCGTGGAGACTGATTTATACTGCGGACACCTCGAAGGATCAATTTTTCATCAAATGAAACGTCCATCAATTGATATGCAACCCTCGCCTTGTAAGTAATTATTCTCGCAGTTCCATATTCCGATGCTTCCGTCTCCGTTCCAGGTCTAGATCCCGAGCCGAGCCCGGGAACCACAATAAAAGATATTGATCGTTGCATGAAACGAGTTCGCATCCGCCGGTTTCAAGGGTGCCGGTTAACCCTAGTACGACCAACCATCCCTTCTCACATGACCTCAAGTCCCGAGTTGGCGCATTGACGACCTAAATCACCAGTGAACGGGTGAGAAAATGATTCAAAATCGCCACTGTAACTTGAAACCACCGAGCAATGAGCAGCATCAAATCGAGCGCCTCGGAACTAACGGGCGAATGGGTAATTCTAGAGATGAACGCACCAGTAAATTTTCGCTTTTTTTATATCGTTAATGACATTAGGCCTTTCAGAGCTTCGATGATACAATGGTGATAAGGGTGATAATGATGAAAACGGAAGGCGCATTACACGGGCAATGTTCTCCTCCGCCTCTTCCCCGGAAGAAGAGTTCATTGCCATTACCGTTGGCAATTGCCTGCCTGCGTGGCCAGGAATGTTCAATCCTAAACGTTTTGACCCTCACTAGGGTCATCCGTCCCCTAAAACTCGTATCCACCTTGAAGAACCATCACCTGAAACCGGACCGTATCAGGGATGATGGTCGTATGCTGTGAGAGATTTCGTCCATACGATGATTTGGGTATTAGATGATATTTTGAGAGGTGCCCGTTGTAAGATCTTCGGACAAGCGACTTGTAGTGCTCGTCCTCGCCCATTTCAACGCCGATCCGTCCGCTACATCACATCCTACTCATTCATTCCGTCGTAGGTTAAGAATCGTTTGGCCCAGCGGACCGAACGACGCCGAAAGAGGATAAAGGAAAGATCCTGGGAATGAAGAAAAATAAAATAAAATCTGGTGAACGAGTGAAGGCGTGAAGAAGGGGATCAAAAGATTGAAAAAAAAAAAAAAAAAAAAAAAAAAAAAAAGAACCCGCGAAACATAGCCTCGATGGCATGATGGCATGATGAAGAATGTTGTTGCCGCACAGCGACCGTGTTGCAACTGAACTTTGTTCACGTCCAAGATGGTTCTCTGACAAACGCTTTCCCACATGGTCTCGCTCAAGCTCAAGGCCGAACAACTCCAGTGAGCATGTCTCCCTTGGCGACTGCTGTAGCTGCCCAACCTCAGATGCGGGTGCCTGGGGATGGAGGAAGACGTAAAGGTACCACATTTTCTCCTCCCCCACTGCACGCGCCATACTCACTCACGGCTGTTCGCCAGTCTTTGACAGACGCCACGCTCCCCACTCTCCAAATCCTCCATATTGAGCTCCCGTCCTTGATGTACAACGACCCCGTTTGGTGTCAATTCGAGGAACAGCCATTGATGATTGAACACCATCTCGAGTGATGCGGCCCGCCCCGTATGATGAATCATTACCGAAATGAGAGGCGGGGTGTGTGGATGTTCATGGTATTCCATGAATTTCAACATTTCAACCCTGGACGACTGAAGACGTGGAGGAAGAACGGCATACACGATGGGGAGGCTCCCACACACGCATGGACACGATGTAAGCGGTGAGCTTCACGAATGCGGTCGCCTCTACTCATTTCCCCCTCGCTTTCAATCCTCCCACCTACCTACTGTTTGCCGTTGATTCTGATTCACAGCCCAGCTCGGGTACTCTCGCTGATGACCGCTGCGTTCGCCTCGCAGAGACCTTGCCCCGCTAGTCGAGTACAAGTGAACGGCGAGTTACGAAGTGAACGGACAAGCAAGACGCCGAACGTGTACGTGTCAGCGGTGCTCGCTCATTCGCTGTGCTCGCCTCGCAGACACCTCGCTCGTCGAAGCTCGTAGAACAAACGAAACATACACACACAAGCCCCAAATTACGAGCGGTGAGAACAGGGTACTGTCGATGCAGTACGGCGATCCAAGGGACCTGCTTCCCTCGCGTTCGATTGATCAATGTAACACGAGGGTTGGAGCCAATCCCTCGCCCCCCCGTCGACGCCAGCCCCAAGCCCAAGAGAGAACCCCAACAGGACCAATAGCGCAAAGTGAAACGAATCGAATCAACAGAGAGAACACCACACTCACGCATCCCAGGACCATTTCCTCTCGCTTGTGCACCCTGCCACCTTTTTGATGACGGCGTTGAGCTCCGAGCGCAAAGCACCACGCTTTTATCGTGAGGGAGGCGACTCCGATGGGGAATCCGAATCCGTCAGTTGAAAGGCAAGGATCGTGTTTGAGTTGCTTGTTTCGTGGGAGGAGTCGTGTGGAAAAAACTAACTTGGTATTCGGGTTCTATTCAATCTGTTGAGCCTCTACGGCGAGTTGGTACATGGATGTGGAAATGGTCTCTTGCCTACTGTGATCGGAATACGAAAACTGGCCGAGCACAGCATCTGGCATGCATAAATTAGGTGAGAACTCACGTTGGACTCACGAAACCGCACCATGTGTGCATCCGTCGACATATGTGTGGAATAACTGATATAAACTTGATAGATCCTCCACGGAGAAGAGGTGAAAACGCACTCTGACATGAAGTGGCGTTGGATTCCCTTTCTACCACCGCGGCGCAACGCACACTTGCAGATTGGTAACTTCACCGCGACTGAGTGTGGTGTACAATTGTCGTATCTGCCAGACGCTCCTTTCTTTCTTAGACTCGGAGGCGATCTGGTCGCGTCCGCGTCTCCGTCCTTTTCCTGGCTCGGCTGTGTACTCGGAGTAGACAACAATGAGATGTGACGCAACTAGAATCCATCACATCCCCTATCAATCCTGGATCACACAGCATCCGGAATGCGGCACCATGATGAACGACAAGATTATCTCGATTCTAATCAGGCAGAGGTGGACGGACCTACAAAGACTGCTATTCCTGGCTTCCCCGCTCGAACTCCCCCATGCCGAACGGGCGTGCTCGTGCTTTATTGCATAAGATCAGCAACAACAAAAATTTCCCAGGAAGATCCGAGGAAGAAGAAGGATCATGGGAGGCAAGTATAGCGTTTCGGCGTTGTTTATCCGAATGTCCGATCCGGGGATGCTCGCCTTGAATGACTTCTAACCGTCGGGCGGGGGCGGGGCGACTCCTGACCGTCAACGTATTTCGTCGAGCATCGCAAGTGTTGATCGTTCATTCCCGGAATCGCACTCGGAGGAGCTGTAGTTTCCCGGATCGCTCATTGTGCGGTATTGAACGAAATGAAATTCGGACCAACTTCATCAGTTCGCCGTCGAGTTTTGCAAAGTGTAGCTCCAGGGCTGCAGGCTGATCAGAATAGGGTCGACGACAATGACTATTATGTGCGGAAAAGAAAAACAAACGTAACAGAAATGTAGATGACGGAAGAGGGAATCGGGAATCAATTCATTGAATTAGGTTCGAACCTGTAGTTCAATGTGACGAGTCAGGAAGGGTTCACGTACATAGCTTTCATATTCAATTCATGTTCGTGGAAGGGGTGAGCCATATCGTGAATCGATATCGCGATAGTCTGAACTCTTTGTGATAAGGATAAGATCCGGCAAGTATCCCCCACCCCAATGCCACAAGCATCCTGCAGGGTTAAGAGGAAATATCGGACTGAAGAGGAACGAACGGGTGGAGAGCGCACATGTCGTGCGCTATCTTTGCCTGTGCCGTAGCAGGACAACAAACGGGCCGAAAGACATGACACATCCAAGGGCAAGGTCCTCCAGATGATCCTGCTCGGGGCGAATCTCGTCGATATCGCCAGCTCCGTGACCGTTGGAATCGCAAGGGGAGGGCAGGGACTGTAACTGGCAGGCGTTGGCGGATTTACACGATGGCCGGGGAAAGGACGGGTCAGAGGAAGTCATATTTAGAGATGCCAATTGCGGGGTGGAAAACAGGCTGTGCAGAGGAGGTGAGGGAGTGTGTGTATTCTTACGCCTCGAAATTGGAAATAATGAGCGGAAAATACACGCTTGGATGGAAGATGATCCGATAGATATTCAGAATCCAAAGGGCTGGGGTTGAGTAAGACTGGTTGAGGGCCGAGACGCCAGCTACTTTCTCAATAAGAGTGTGGTGAATGGGTGAAAGGGGGGACATTCAATCCACCTGTACATTTGAATCTTGATATGAATGCCCGGGGAAGTAAGGCTTGGCTAATTTTGGACCATCAATCGTGGCTGGAGTGGAGCAAACTCAACTTGTTGCAACGCGACTCGTTTCCGCTCGCACACCACCCCCCAAGTGTTGCGGCACTGACAGCTGCCAGGGCGTGATCGATATGCAGTGCAGTGTCCAGCCTAGCTGAAGCGACAAACCACAGCAACAATCACGGTTGGCAAAGAGAACGACATGTTGAACGCGTGGGCAAATGGCAATGCGGCGATAATGAAAAAATGGACTCGGACTGGGGTCTCGTGTGGCAGTTCTGGCGTTGCGCTTCTCTGCGGGCCCTGAGGCACGCTGCACAAACATTACGAGAAGGGCTGCCTGCATGTTCCGAGTTCGTCCCGGAGATCGAATCCGTTTAAATATCCTCCTTCCTCCTCGATCCCAACTTCAGCATCACCCACAATCTTCAGCGACATGGCACAGACTCTCAGCATCCCTTCCATCTACCTCAACCCCTGCGACCAGTCTCAATCTCCACCCTCACGTCGCCGCCTTCAGCAGCGTTCTTCCCTTCCACCCATCCTCACTGACTGCCACCCCCGCCCCATCCCCAACTCTTACTGGGCAACTCCTCAGCTTCTTGCTTGCGAATACCCATGGTCCCCATTCGTGTCTTCTAACCAGAAGCTTGACATGCTCCTCACCTCCGGCGTTCGCACGTTCATAGACCTCACCGAGTCCGGCGAGCTCTCTCCATACGCTCCCCACCTACCAGAACTCGCCACTGCCCACAACATCCCACTTTCCGAAATCGAGTACCACCAGTTTCCCATACAGGATCGGTCCCTACCCGAGTCCAAGGAATTCATGTTCGCAATCCTGGACGTGTTGAGGGACAACGAACGGCGCGGGCGCGTGAGCGCCGTACACTGCCGCGGCGGGATCGGACGAACCGGCATGGTCATCGGCTGCTGGCTCGTCGAGTCGGCGTACGCCAAGAGTGGCGCGGAAGCCTTGCATATCCTTGACTCCCTTTGGAAGACGGTAGAGAAGTGCAAGCGATACCCACACAGTCCAGAGACGGGCCCCCAGTTCGAGTTCGTTAAGAACTTCGAGCCCCCGAGACTTGTGTTGGCATGAGCGGGTCCTTGTGCGGGCACGGTAAACTTGGTTTACCTTGATCCGAGATGTTCTTTTTAGCGGTGAGTTTGTTTACCGGCTATTTACCGCTGCTCAACGTGCTGATGGCTATATGTGTAGGCTATAGCATCCGTGGTGCTGCCACCAATCCGCTTGCGCACGAAAGCGCACAGCGAGCACGACTTTTGAGATGAAGGCCATGGATGCAATACAATGTACAACACGCATCTCATCGGCGGGACAAGACGGGGACCATCATATGTATCGTTTACAAACATTGGGCATTAGGAAGCACAATATGTATCCCTAATATCGCGTTACTCCACCATGGACGCCGTCCTCTACGTCATTAATGCGCCTTGGGCTTCACCGTCTTTGGATGGATTATACCTTTAATTCGTATCAGGATACCAACTGTTGTAGCTACTTCGGATTCTCTGTTTCTAAATTCATCAGGGTGGCAAGGGGTTGCCTTTTTGTTTTCGCATCCGAGGCACCAGGGCGCGATCCGACTCACAATTTGCGCCTTGTAAGGTTTCCGAATCGACCCGACGGTGATATATACATGCCGATTGTTGCCGATCCGAGCCATGCGGCGGAACAACTGGTCGAACGAGTACAGTATGGAAAGCTGGAGAGTTGAATGTATGACTCACTCCCACCGCGGATCAAGATGATAATGCATGTACTTGACACTGTCCAAGATTGGATGATAATCAGGAATCATTAATCAGTGCCCACGTTCCAAAGTATACTTGGAAGGAACGACTGTCTTCCTGCCTCGCCTAAGGGTCTGCCTATGGGAGACCAGTTCCGAGGCGGCCCGCGACGCCTATCTGCCAACTTGCTTGCAACGTCACACCCGCGGTCCTTATCAGAACCAAAGATAAAGCATCATCATCATTGTCCTGGCGATTATGATGATGATGACGAGCCATCCGAATCAACGAAATATCTATATCAGGGTAAGAGATCGAATGAACTTGATGGACTTGACATATGAGGTCGTGGGTCGTTCTCTTTCGGATTGTTGTGTCTGATAAGCATGGGTCAAGGCTGTGTGCCAATTACATGCGCGCCGCCATTTCTCCTCGGATCTCCAAAAGAAAAGATGAAAACTGAGAAAAACCATCATATAATCCGGTCCGGGGAAAGACAAACACAACGTGACTCCGGTCACGAAGAAGACCGAATGAGCGATTGAGAAAGAAAGAGGCCATGACAACGATCGATGGGAAAGAAGTGAAAAGAAGAACTGGAGGAACATGAAGTTACAAGATGAAACCGGAAGCGTGGCCCGGCGTACTTACCGTGACCGCCAGACTTCAGACTTGAACGTCGGACCCGAACTTTTTCATTGATTCGAGAGCGTCACGCGTGCGATTCAGCTCTTCACGTGCCAGAGGACCCTGGGCTGTTCTACCCTTTTAAAACACTCATCTTGAAACTGAGCTTTCCGAGCATTTCGCGAACGCATTATCCGTGTGACCTGTCTAGGCTATTGCCTACGTCGAATATACCAATGAAGATGTAGGTGAGTTGACTTACAGTGTGTTCACATTTTGACGACTCGCCAGTTCTACATCTGACCAACACAGAAGTGTCAACTTGGTGGCACTCAAAGCTCACATCGTAGCTCACTCGGAGTGCAAAGCACAAGCTATGTGCAGGATTCCTGTGCGTGGGTTCATCATACTGCTCCTGAGTCCACATGATGATGTGGAGAAATTTCGTTTACCGGGAGCAGAATCAATAGAGCATGGTCTTCCAGGCGGAAATACACGTCATCACCGTGCTCACAGGAAAGGGACGCGATGCTTCGTGTCGCGAGGGGGAGGTATCCATCTAAGTGGTGTGACATTCTGCGAAGAATGGTTGCAAAACGTCTTCTTACGGTTGGGACTTGAGAACATCTTCGGTGGTAAATTTTTGGGCTGAAACCGAATGCAACGGCTGTTGACTGGCGTCTCTGGCCTGCCGTCGACCACGGCCGCAGTCTTCACAGCATATACGCTTAATTATGCTGTCATGCTCCGATCTAACCGGCTCAAGAAATAGGGACAAAATTTGCAACACGACGTTCTGGAAATTTCCAGGTCTTTAAAGTAGCAATCGAATACCCGTCTGCAAGGACGGCACGTAGTCTCCCGTAGGCAGACCTTCGGTAGGAAGATAATCGTTCCTACTTATTCTCGACGGCACGGCGTTCAAGTTGTCAAAGGACTTAGATAATTACATAATAAAACACCGTGCTAACCAGCGCTTAAGTAATGATTAGCAAAGAGCAGCAAGTTACCTAATTACAATTCAACGTTTGAATCGAAGTCCTATGCTGTCGCGTCCGAGGACAATGTGCTAGTATCTTGTCGTACGTTTCTCTTATCCTCGCTTCTTGCTTGTCTCCTAAAGATGCCTTCAATCCGCTGGGGCCCTTAGATCTCTCACTGTTAATTTTTGCAGTACTTCGAACGAGACTCTTACGAGAGCAGGGGAATGAGTCTCGGGGAACATGCGGGCTGTGGTGCGTACCACTCATGGTGACTCCTATCAAGGATGGGCGAGGTCTCGACCATCATGGCGTGCTACTTACGGTGCTCTAATTCAGGGATGCTGGCAATCTCTCGTACAAAGACGCCGATTCACCTCTCTATCCAGCCAGACACATAATTAAATGTCTACTATACTGCTAGTACCAGGGGGTAGTTTACTGTACTCCGAGTCACTAACCTGTTGCTCCGGGCACCGTAACCAACTCTGATATATTTTGCTTGGTACATAGCATTGACGTCAGCCGTCACGTTTGATCAAAGCTCTAAGCATGAGGAGAGTGCTTCCGTTCCTTTCGCGGCTTGGCCTCGTGTACCCCAACTCCATGGCCGTCACATCGACCACACATACAGTAGCCCCCGTTCTCCCGTGTTGGTTGGGATCCCGCGAATAATCTAGCTGTGTACACCAACTCCATGGACGACACATTGACGACACATAGTCCCCGTTCTCCCCGTGTCGTGTTGGTTGGGATCCCGCGAATAATCTAGCTGTGTACCCCAATGGACGTCACATCGACCACACATAGTCCCCGTTCTCCCCTCGTTGGTTGGGATCCCGAATAATCTAGCTGTGCACCCAACTCCATGGACGTCACATTGACCACATAGTCCCCGTTCTCCCCGTGTCATGTTGGTTGGGATCCCGCGAATAATAATATTTTTCCAATAGGAGTTGGAGGAAATGTTCCTCGGACCCCGTCCACGTAAATTCTTGCCCCCGTCAGACTCGGTCGACGGCATGCATGGCAGTCTGGAACCGTTGGTCTAGGAGAGAAGACGATCTGTGACGTAGCGAGGCGTCATAACCAAGAACGACTGCCTGGGTGGCCCGGATCTGATCTTTGAATCGGAAAGTTCCATTGGGTTGTTCTTCAATAAGCCTCCCTGACTTCATAATGCGCTGCGGTCACATAAGCTGAGTGACTCCCTTCGACTGTTCATCATCGAAGCCGTCGCTCTGGAGACCATCTCCGCACCATTAGAGATAGGTCGAGTTCTTTTGTTCGTTCGTTCAAAATAAATTCTTTCGGCGGACGTGACCGATCCAATTCAAAAAAGCTCTGCCAAGTCAACTCGACGGAGGCGCTCTCGGACTCCGAGTCCGGCCCTCGGGAAACGGTGTCCGAGTCGAGTCAATGTTACTGCGCCACAAGCTACTT
The DNA here is from genome assembly GCA_038092295.1 of Leccinum arenicola. Classification (NCBI taxonomy): domain Eukaryota; kingdom Fungi; phylum Basidiomycota; class Agaricomycetes; order Boletales; family Boletaceae; genus Leccinum; species Leccinum arenicola. The sequence goes on from JBBPQC010000283.1 coordinate 14,842, forward strand.
ACTACACATCGATTTTACCAGTCGCCGCGGTCGCTGTTTCTAGCGACAAACTCCTCGTTATCGCCTTGCAAGATCAAAGGCGTGTACCGATTGTCGCGTGTCAGAGATGTTTCTGTGTCTGACGGCATGCTCGGTAAGATTCACGGTGGACAGTTCTTATTTGGGGGTGGTGCCAGGATGACGATACTCAGTGGCACCGTCCAAATAGGAAGTCGTCGTTGAACGATGCTCCTAGCTACGGATGCGTAGTCTCCCATCGGCTCTCAAACGGAGACTCGTAACGTGTAATTTCTATCACAGGACCTCGAAGCTCTTCGCCCACTCCGTATTTTCGAGTTGTCAGGTCATATCTCCAACACTTGGAATGTTTGAATCAGCGGTGACCGCATCTTCCAACCAAGAAACCAAGAAATCTCGAATGCATACACGCAGAAGAGGTGTGTGAGTGAAATAAAGGAAAGGTAGCGAAGTAAAAAAAGAACGATCTACGCGAATCGCTCGGTCGGGAAGAAAAAGAAAGAAAGAAACCTACACAACGCTCCACTCATCTCGACCCAGGGCCACCCATCACGACCTCCCTCGCTGCCGACACCATTATCTCACTCACCGTTGGCGCGACCCAGACCCGCTGTCTCTTTTCCTTACTCTCTCCTCCCTCCCCGTTGCCGCCGCAATTTCTGCCCTTTTGCTCGTCGGCCTCTTCATCAGTCAAATCGTTGTCGTCGTCGCGTTCCATGTCCACGTCTGCATCAACCTTTGTCTCTTGTCCCCCCGCCTCCCTCCGCTTCCCCGCCAGGTACGCCAAGTATTTGAGACTATGCCTCGCCGCAGGAGGCCGCGCGACGTGCATCGGCGGCGCAGCGAACCACAACACCTCGTTCGTCTCCGGTGACCTGTCAAAGTGCGCAGCTGGGTTCGTGAGTCAGTCACGATTCCATGTAAAAAAGGGAGAAAATCAGAGAAAAGAAAAGTCGACAAAGAAGGGAAGGGTGGAAAATAAGAGAAACGAAGCGGACACGCAACTCATCTCGGGCAGTAACTTGTCCACGATGGGCGGCACCGTCAACGCGCCTGCTGCCGTCAACATCGTCCGATCCTTGGTGTCGCCGCTCCCAGTCCCGGCAGCACCAGCACCGACACCAGCGCCAGCCGGCACCACGTACCCCTTGGGAATCTGTCCCTGAGCAACGACCCCGGGCGTCTGCGGCACCGGAGGTACCACACCCGTCTTGGTGGCAGTCGACGCCGCGGCAGCACTCGAACCTGCCTCCGCAGTGGTGGTAGCCGCCGTCCCCGGGTTCCGTCTGGTCCGCTTCCGTCCCGTCCCACCCCCCTCGGTCTTCTCCCCCTCCGCCTTCTCCAGCGGCTCCCCAATCCCTCCAGGTCCCTTGACCACACCGCCTGCACCACCTCCCGAAACACTACCAGCGCCAGTACCAACACCACTGCCACCGGCGCCCGCACCTGCGTTCATCGTCCCCGCCGACCCGACAAACGGACTAGGCACCTTGGGCGGATTCACCAACTTCTCGAATGCATAAATCGGCATGAAGTCGTCCTTTTTTCTGACCTCCTCCGGTATGCAGCTCGCCCAGTTCTTGATCTTGACAAACACCCGCTCCCTCTCATTATACCGCGAGTGGCAGACGTACAGGGGCCAACCCGGGTGCCAAAACGGGGGACGAGGACGTCCGCGGATGTGTCGGGCGGTGAATTGAACGGCGATTTTCTCAATCACGTCTTCCACGGGGTGGTCCGCGAAGAGACCTTTTTTTGTTGATCGTTCATTTATTATTATTATGCGCGTTTCATTTTCAAAAAATGTTTGTTTATTCGACGTTGGTTCGAAGTTCGCGTTCATTTTCGTTTTTCCGAGGAGGAGATGGAAATGGGAAGGGGGTTTATTTAGCACAATGAGAACAAGGTTCCACATCGGGCACGACGTACTCGTTTTAAAGACTTCCTTGTCCATGAATTGGGTGTGTGCAGGGTGAAATGTCTACGTCACAATGGTGGATAAGAAAGAGAACGTCGAACGGAGAGGGGAAACATTTACCTGTTCAGGTCGGTAATACCAGCAAATCGAAAGACCCGGCTGGCCCTTTTTCGCGCTGTTTTCACCCCACATTTCCATGCGTCAGCATCTCGGCAGAAATGAGTCCAAAAGCAATAAAAATAAAATAGAGCCCAAAAATAAAAGCTAACAAGGTAGCAAAGAAGAGGAAGAAGGGAAGGGGGGAACCACCCACACTTCGTCCGAGAGCCAACACTTGAACACATGCCCCACAATCGGCCGACTCGGATCGTCCGGATTACTCAGATGGAGCCAATCCGCCAGTCGAATCGCCCATCCCTTGTACTGTACCTCGTCCACGAACGTACGATCCTTGGTCGAGACGCGAAAAGTGGTAATGCCAGGCACACCATCGGCGTCGGAGGTAGCGTGCAGCGGACGTGCGGTACCCGGGCCGGCACGGATGGACGCAAAGTGGGTGGGAGAGACGTATGGTGGGCCGGCAGGGGGAGAGGGGGAGGTGAGTGCCTGGTAGAGTCGCTAGCGAATCATTTCCGGGGGCGTAACCATTATTGCATATGCATATAACGCATAGATGGACATGGACGTCGACGAAAACGCGTTGGGCGTGTACCGGTGCCAATCCATGCATATATCATCATAGTAATCAATCAATCAATCGTCATCGTCTGCAATCCAAGATGATACGCGGAAACGGACATTGATGACCTTACCTGGATTGTGAGCACACGGCCATAGGACTCCGTACACGGCTCGTACCACCGCCGTCCCTTTTCGAATAACCGCGCCATGTCTAGGTCAAATTCTTTCGCGGACGCGTATGACGCTGCCTGGACACGCTCCTGCGAACAACACCCGTCGTTGTTGACCTTTGCAACGCGTGCAACACGGCGCACAAAAAACACACACCTCGATTAATCTCAGAGACAAGGGAGACTGTATGCGTGTGTGGAAATATCATCAAACGCCAAACGGGGTGGTGAAATGTCCTTACCTGGACGGACAAAAGGGGTGAGGTGGGTTCCTCGGGGACCATTTCGAGTGCTACGGCCAAACGATTTCCGCTGGAGGATATGTGTTGGTTTCACAGCTTGATTCAGCCACCAAACAGGATAAAACAGAAGAGATCGCCGACAAAGACGTACGCGGTGTCCTTGTGGCTCTTGATCGCCAGCACGATTTCCATGCGTCGCTCCTATTGTGCGTGATAAACCATGTCATATTCACGATTTCACACAGACACAAGAGTCCGGATTCGAAAGAAGAATTGGAAAAAACATAGAAGACGTGAACAAGGGGAAGAAGCACCGCCTGCGCGCATCATAATGGAGGGAAGACAGGAACGCACCTGGGTGACCTCGGACATCCATCCCAGATCCCCAAAACCTTCCCAACGCGGCAAGGTTTTCTCGAGCTGGCGGATGATCGCCTCGCTATCGCCGTCCTTGTCTTCTCCGGTGCCAACAGCAGCCGTTGTATCTGGTTGTGTGTCTAGTTCAGGCGACATGCCCTGTACGTCCACGTCCATTAAGTCGGGGGAGGAGGGGCGCGGTGGTGGCGCGGGTTTCGGGTGCAGGTGTGTGGTTGTGGAGCTTCCGGTAGACGGTAAGGGGGCAGGTTCTGCGGTTGTTCTGGGTTTAGTAGTGGGATTAGTTGATTGGGACGGATCAGACTGCGGCGGAGCAGTCGGAAGGGTTCCGTGAACCTTTTGAGGGGAGGAGGGTGGTGGAGAGTGGCGTGGAGTGGGAAGCACAGGACGCTTCTGCCATTCAGTCTCTAGCACGTTCTACAAAAGCGGAAACGGAGAGAGTTAGATCGGGGGAAAGTAAGCGAAATAAAAGGGGTGGAGGTGAGAAGCGGTCAGGGGAAGGAGAAGGGAACGAAGAAAGAAAAAAAAAAAAAAGAATAAGGGGAAGATTTTGGTCGTCCGTGGTGGTCCTCGGAGAACGGATGACTCACTTTGAGGGTTTCGGCGTCCGACGCAATTTGACTACCTGGTTCGTTGTAAAATAAGGCGTTCCAGAACACGAGGGAGAGGTCTGTGTACGCGTTGATTGGGTCTTTGTAGCGATTTTTGTCCACGCTGGCTCTCACGCCATTGATACACCGTGGTTCGGGAATGACCTATGATGACGTTGTGTGTATGCGCGGCGTGTTTGGGACCAGGGCATGAAAAGAAGTCGAACAAAGTACCTCGTAATACTCGGGCCAGTCCGCCCTATCGACTAATTCCATAAACATGGCGGAGAGCAGACGTTTACCACGCGCCGGAGTTGTGGATACGAGAACATCGATAATTTCGTCTATTGCAGCTTTCTGTGCAGACGTAATTGGCATTTTTGAACCAAAGTCGAAGACGGGGATATGATGGCGGGGGGAGTATGTTTGGACGGGTTTGGCGATAGGCTTGGATTCTAACAAGAACAAACAGACAGAAGGGGATTCCAGTTGCGATCGCTTCAGTGGAGAGGCATCGGAGGGAAAGAGCCCCTGTCTATGCCACGCGTGGGTGTCGCGCGGCCACGCGGGAGGTAGGAACAAGTTTCGTTTGCACAGAGAAAACAAGGCCGGGATCGTCGCTAAACGTGGTGGGGTTGTGTGGCTAGATCGGACACTCGCGAAAGGGAAATCGATGTTCGACAAGCGGGGGGATGAGTAGACACGAGGCAAGGGTTGTCCTGAGATGGTATTCCCCGTTTCCGCCGTGATCTGGGTGGGATGAATGGGATTCAGATCTGGACGCGGGTCTTATCTCGAGGCTGCTGCTGGACGGCGCCCATCAAATCACGATCGATGTGCGAAGTCGGTGTAGTCTAGGGGAGAGGGGGGGAGGGGGGTGCGCGTGTGGTGACTTCTTCTGGTTGCTTCGGGGACGCAGGAACGGGCATTCGACCCGCCTTGCCGCTGACGTTGAATGTTAATTTATTCGATGGTTGTACGTCTGGCTCGAGGACGGGGAGGGGGTATGGAAGGGAAGTATATAACCCCGGTCTCTACCAGTCAGTTCTCCCCCTCAAAAATTATGATGCAAGGAACGTTCCACGTCGCAGAGCAGCAACATTCGCACCACCACCAACATCACCAACACCTTGAACACCACCAACACTCCGCTTCACCGGATCCGTTCACGCGCTTCCTCGACCGATCTTCCATCTATTATGACACTCTACACGACCCGACACCGACGCCCTCCTCATCATCACCGACTCTCCGCCCCCTCGATATCGCAGGCTTCAGGACCGTCGCTCACTGCGACTGGTCCGACTCGCTGCCCTTCTTGCCCGGACTCCACTACGACTATCCAAACCCCTCCGACACCTTGAAACCCATCCCGCCGCCCTTCTCGATGACGTCTCCCATGCCCGCTCCTCTCCAGGACTCCTATCACGCTTCCTCATCTCCCTCCCTCACCGGCACCGTCGTCTCCGCCGCGACGAGCTCGGACATCACACAATCCATCCGCAACGCCTGTGCAAATAATTCCCGTGGCGCATCCCGCACATCCAAGCACGAAGGGACTGGTCCGCGTCCTCGTGAGAAGAAGCACGGCTGTTGGATGTGCGAAAAGTCCTTCGACAGACCCTCCACCCTCAGAAAGGTCCGCATCCCTCCCTCTTATAAACCCGACGCTCATCCTCATCGTTCCCCACAGCACTTGCTCGTCCACACAGGCGAAAAAGGTGTGTCCATCCTCTCGATTCCATCTCCTCATTCTAACCTCTCTCAGCGTTCGTTTGCGATACCTGTGGTCGTCGCTTCGGTGTCGCGTCCAACCTCAACCGACACGTCAAACGTTGCATCCTCAAACCCGTCAACGTAGCAAACCGTGCAACCCAAATACCCGCACCGTCTTCGTACAGTTCGCCCTCTTCCTCCGATGTCACTCCCTCGGCACACCGCATCTCCGTCGCGATCAGTGATCCGCCGTCCCTCCCGCCATCCACCACGACACCCCCTGCCCGCACATCCCACAAACGCACACGCGATGGCGACGCAGGCACAAACTCCCCTCCAGATTCTCCCACTCAATCTGCATCCAAGCAGCCCATCAAACGCCGTCGCCGTGCTCCCTCCCCCTCCCAGTGGGTCCCCAAGTCGCTGGCTGACTTCAACATCACCCCCGCGGAATACACCAAGTCGACGCCAGTCCCGCTTCCGCCCGTGACGGCATACAAGGACCCCGCTTCCGACGAATGGATCGAGGAACGCAACTCGTGGGACGAGAACGTGGGCATGTTGCCATACCATCCCTGCGGTTGGAAGGGCACGTTGCCTGGACCCGCCATCGGACTCGGCGGCAAGGACATGATGAACCTCGGCCTCGTCAACGGTGGAACGTACGTCATGGGCAGGCTCGTCATGGTCTGATTAGATGCGGAGAGGCACTCAGATCTCGCCCACTCACCAATCCACCTGTCTCCGTCTCTTCTTTCTTGCCAACTTTTCCTTTTTCAACTTCTTGTTCTTGCGACACGTTTCGCTCGCTTCGTGGAACACGGGATTCTTTCTTGTCGCATCCCTTCTCTTTTCCTTTGATTTTTTTGGGGTCACTCATCATATCTACGTTCCCTGTCCATCAATCTCCTTGGTTACTACAGCTCGTGTTAAAACTATGCCCTGTATTTATGTCATCGCCGCTGCTCGTACACCAGACCGTATCACCATCACGACATACATGCACACGTCTCCATGCCCCCCATCAGACTCTTTTTTACTATACACCATGTCTAGGACATTCAAGTCGACACTTTTCTTACGCACATGGAACACTCTTACAACGTAAATAGACAGACAGACTGCTGCGACACGCTTGAGCCAACTGGAATGGAATCAATCATCAATGTCATGCATCACAACTAGGTTCTTCATTGCTATCGATATCGGTGACCAAGGAGGTGGTCAGACCACCAGGTCTTCAACGCGAGTCCGCTTCGACATGCATGTCACAGCGCGATTCTGCTTGGAGAAAACAACCTCCCTCAATCAACTTCGTAGTAGCAAGGTAATCCGAGTCCTATGAATGAAAAAGATAATAACGCGTTGTTTTTGAAGTGATCAAGTTCATGGTCTAGCCAACTCCTTGGTCAGTTATCGATCTGATGACATGAGGATCGTGTTCGTAGACGTTGTTGCCCTGCCCTGACCCTAGACCAGGCAAATTCGAGAACGCTGCCGCGGCGTCTTTCCTTGGAAGGACCATAGTGGTATAGAATAAGTTATAAGCGTCTTACAGGCGAGAATACACAAAAAAGGCATCGTAAAGTCCTCAGAGTTACAGCCTTTACAGCATTCCAGTCACCTCACTTGTGTTTACCAAACAACGCGCCACCAGCTGGCAGAGGTAAACGAGCTCAGAGAACCAAAAAAAAAAAAAGGGCAACAACACTCACATTGTGCCAACGTCTTTACCGTGTTCTCCAACTGCTGCATAGTTTGCCGTCCAGCGAGCCCTTCGACCGCGTGCAGCGCCGCTTGTAACTTTCCGCCCCCGATTCCATTGCCATTTCCTGGGACGCCACCGACAGGGCCACCAGAGTATGAGCCACTCATATTGGGCGCAATCCCTGGCGCGTATTGCGGACGGTAGTTCGACGAGGGATCTGGAGAAATGTTCACGTCAGAAGTCTTTCCGAGGAAGGAACGGAAAAAAATGGACTCAACACTCACGCGGCGTATATCCATGCTGGTACGAAGACGGCCCCGCTCCAACGCCGTCATAACCCTGTCCGTACACATACCCGTACCCCGTCTGCTGCTGGCCCGATTGATGCGAGTGATGCCCAACATGCGGTCCGTATCCATACTCTTGCCCATATCCTTGTGGATGTGGCTGTGGTTGTCCATGTCCATGTTCGTGTCCATACGCATAGGTCTCATGCCCGCCGTGTCCAACTGGACGCGAGTGCACAGGAACGTACTGCCCGTGCACGCCGCTCTCCGGCGATGCAGGTACAGGGTTCGGTGCGGGAAACAACCCCCCAGCGCTGGGATAACCTGACGCGTGCGAGTGAGAGTGTGATGTTAGACCAGGTGCGGGACTGTGACTATGACTGTGACTGTGACTGTGACTGTGACTATGACTGTGGTGACTGTGCGCATGATGCGCCTGAGGTACCTGGTGCGCCGAATGCGTCTGTTGCACTAGAAGAGGACGGTGTGGGGGAGACACAAAAGGCGACGAACGGCCAGACCCGTGGCCGTGGCCGTGCTTGTGTTTGCGCTTTCGAGAACTGGATCGCGACTTCGATCGCGACTTCGATCGTGACCTCGACCTTGGTCGTCCCCGCCCCGGCTTGTGATCGTAATCGTACCCAGCGACGGGCACCGGCATATAAAACCCAGTAGCAGCATTCGTCGTCACCGGTCGAGGAGGACTCGCAGCCTGTTGACCAAAAGAAGACGAGGAACCGCTGTGTCCTAGATGGTGTGCGTGCAGGTGGTGCTGCGGCTGCTGCCTGGCCGGATCGTATGATGCATGGTCGAGTACAGGAGAAGCAGCGCCAGGAGGAAGCGCCAATCCCGAACCCGACACCAACCCAAACGAGGGTCGCGGAAGCGATGGTAAAGGCTTGGTCATGCCACCATCGCCTGGAGAATAACCTGGCCGTGCCGTCTGCGACTGCGACTGCGAAGGAGGACGGGACGAGATGTTGATTGGCGGCGGAATGGACAACTGGGTATGTTGGTGATGATGTTGTTGTTGCATTGACGAGGTAGACGACGAGGAGCTTGCACCACCGGTACCAGAGGGCATCATATGCATAACTGCCGCGGCCGCCAACGGGACGGCCGCGGCGCCCGCAACAGTCGCCATCAAAGGAGAATGAGAATGACCCCCCGAAGAAGGCCGAGTGTCGTCGCGAACGAACGGGGGTCTATTGGTCCGTCCACCAAATCCAGCCGATGTTTGGGTTTCCTGCTGCAGCCTTTGGCCCACTGGAGGCGTCCGAGGCACAGAAGAGTTGTCTTCCAGACTGTACGGCGGAGGTGCGTCGTCTTGTATGCCTGCAACGTTGCTCTGCGAGACCTCCCACTGCCTAAACGCACGCTCGACCTCGTCGACATCGACTGCCTTTCTGCCCGAACCCCCGCCGTCCGCGTCTTCCTCGTACCGTGGCCGCATGCTCCAATAGTCTTCGAGCTCTTTATACGGAAACGTATCCAGGATCGTACGTTCGCCGTGGAACGCCTCGGCCGCGAACCCGGCGATGCGCATGTACCAGTCAGACGGGAGCTGGTGTCCGTCGACGTCGAGTGCTATGAACCGGAACGCGTGGTGGACAGGTAGCTGAGATGAGTGTGATACGACAGGCATGAACACGGTGCCTTCGTCATACCTGGAGCAGTCAGTCACGTTTGCGACATCGAAATATTTCAATTGACAAAGGGGGAAAGACGCACTCGTCCCACATAGCGCAGTAGATCGTGCGCACGCCCGCGCGCTTCGCATTGTGCAGCTGTCGCCACAAAAACCGACCGCTGTTCCGCTTTATATCGTTCATGCCCCACTTTCCTTCCGAAAGATTGAACCCCTAGAATATGCAGTACATATGTTACTTGAGGTGGAACGAAAAGGGGGTGGGAAGTGTGGACGAACGCTGCCTCCGGGTAACACCACGGGAATGTAATCAATCTTTCTCCCGCCTTCTGCTTCCAGATCCCTGAGATATTCGGCATCCGCTTTGACGCGTTCTTCGCCCCACCGATCGGCTTCCTCTTCGTTTCCGTATCGTCCAACGGTCCATGGAGAAATGGCATCGAAGCACTCGGTCCATACCTTGAGAAATTCTGGATTCTGATCCGCATCTGAGTTAGAAGTGCGCCAATGTCCTGGAGTGCCTGCTACGAGATACACCCCTTGCGGAACAGACGAATGAAAGAACTCGGAAATTGAGCGCACGAGCTCAGGTGTGTGATTACGCCCTTCAAAACCAAAACCTATAAACACGTGTCAAAAACAAAGGGCGACACGAGTCATGCGCAGCCCACCCCATAGTACGACGACGGGTTTTCCCTTTTCATGGAGGTAACTGGGACTGTCGAGAAGATGCTTATCGCGAAGGAGATGTATCCAGTCTTTTTCAAGTATATCCTGAATCTTGTCTGGCGATACACCCGACACATCATACCTACGACGGGGATCAATGATATGGAACAGAAAAAAAGATAAAGGATTAAAACAAACATGATGGCATAGACCCGACCCTCGGCCTCAGCGGCCTGTCGCACTCGATCCCCAATTTCATCCCTCAAGTTCCGAATCCCGTGATTACCCGGCTTGATCTCGCAC
>JBBPQC010000284.1:0-25166 GCA_038092295.1 Leccinum arenicola
CGGGGTGGCGGAGAGAAAGAGGGAGAGGCAGAGAGGCGGAGAGGCGGAGAGGCAGAGAGGCGGAGAGGCAGAGAGGCGGAGAGGCGGAGAGGCGGAGAGGCGGAGAGGCGGAGAGGCGGGCACCGTGTCACATCCTCATCAGCCTGAGCGAGTCGTTGTCGCGCCATGTTGAAGGGCATGCGCTGGTGGCGTGGACGAGGTCCGGCAGGGTGGGTTGGGTTGAGGGAGAGAAAGAGGGAGAGGGAGAGAGGTGGGCACCGTGCCATCTCGTCACGTTCGACGTTCTCGACATGTCGTTTAGACGTTGCATTGTCGTCACAGTCGCGTTGCCAGTTGCCGTCGTGCCGTCGTCGTCGTGTCGCGTAGAGTCGTCGTCGTCGTTGCTCGCGGGAGAGCGTGTTAGTGGAGAGAGCCGTTGAGCCGTGCTTCGGGTTGATCCGTACCTGTTCCCACGGGAGCGCACGACGGTCGCACTCGTTGCTCTCCGTGCTCTCTCTCTCTCTTTCTCTTACATCGTCGACCCCCTTGCTCTTTGCTTGTTTCACACAGAAGCGACGACAGCACACCGGCGCGCCACCACAATGTGACAACGATGACATGACCAGGACTAGACCAGGACCAGGACAAGAGCACGGAGACGACAAAGATGACGAGACAACGAAGACAACGAGATGGACGACCACGATGACGATGACGTCCTTACCCCCACACCACCACCATCCTCGTCCCCGACTCCCCTCCCCGTCCTCTCGCCCCAGCGTGTGGAAGCGACCACACAACGCACACAATCGTGCGCGTTGTGCAGTCGCTCCTGCACGCTGCCCTCGTTGTTGCCGTTTCCGTCGCCCACATGATCACATCCACCCCTCCGAGTCGTCTTGCCCTCGCCGTCTCGCCATTGCCCCTGCTCTCACATTGCCGTTGCCGTTGCCCTCGTCAGGATGCAGGAACAACCCCACAACACGCACAATTGTGCGTGTTGTGCAGTCGTTTCTGACAGCCTGCATGCAGCCTAGCCCTTCGAGTCGTCGTCATTCTATTACCACACTCAGGCAAGGCTACACATTTTTTGTAAATGCATACTTGAATGTATATGTACTGGACTCTAAACTATGGAAATAAAAACCGCGCATGCCTTTTTGTGGTGCGCGCATGGGTCGAAATTTTCGCGCAGGGTCGAATTTTCGCGGCGGATTGAAAAAAAAACGCGCTGGATTATTTGTGCAGATCTTCCGCCATAGTATCATGCAGTGACAAGAATACAAGAAAAGTAATACAAACTTGAAGACCACTCCGTCCTCTGTGATACCAAATAATCAAGATTCAAATTGCGCGAATTCCCGTGCATCGCATTTTTGAATACGCACTCATTCTTCAAGTTTCGCCTCACCCAACCTGAGGTCAGAGACTGTGGATATGAAAGTGCCTTCAGCGTCATCTTTGATATCGACGTTATAGTACCGGCGACGATAAAGAGCAATTGTATCCAGTGTCAGGTATTGGGAAGCCTCTTGTTCCACGTCTTCGATGATTCTTTGCTTCTCGAGAAGTCGTTGAACGAGTTTTCTCTTCTTCTTGAGAGCGCGATACCACATCCTAAGTCTCTCCTCTCGGGGAGGAAGATCGTTCGTTGTTGAAGTAAACTGCATTAGATATGAGTACTGGTCGTCAAGGGTTATAATGCAATTGAAGATACCTTTGTTTGGTATGCACGTAAAACATTGGCATAGAAAGCATCAAATTCTTCTTGTTCCTGGGCGGAGGCAGAGTCGGAAGGGTTGACGGAATGTAAAGGAATGGATGAATCTGCTTCCGGCCCAGAGGCTTGTCCCTCAGTGGAGGGTGTGATAACTGGAACTTGGGAAATAACCGAGTGTTCAGGTCAAACTTTCCGCGAAGCACAGTAGATATGCCAGTCTGAATGGCGGTGATACGTACCTTCTTCGAGCATGATGGACCTTTCTCGAGCGGGGTGAACGTGGTAGGGCGTAAAGTCGAGCGTCAGCACTGCATTACAAAATACGGAGCTTCACTGGTGCACCCACACATCCGAAGCCTGCAGAGTTGCTGCGGAGAGTCATCCACTTGATTGATCAGATCTAGTTAAAACTTCGAGTTCTGTTCGCCTGGCGTGTGGATGATCTATATATGATGATCTAAGGCGTATTGCATATAAGTACTAAAGTCACAGGCCGACAGCTCTAAATCAGCGCAAGTTGTGCAATCAGCATCATGCCGTCTTGTTGAATCGTAAATCGCCGCAAACACCCAGCTTCTTCTCCTGCCCCTCTCTCAGCCCATGCCGCCCATCTAACCTCAATAATAATGAAAACTAGCGGAGGGACGCGTTTTCACGTTAAAGACGGACAAATCATCCGAGGTCTCGGTAGATCTTTCAATGGTATGTCCAGTTTCCTCGCTGTCTTGTTCCGTTTTCGACACAAACACGAAAGAGTGAGCTCTATTACTCGCCTCCTCGTCTGGCAGATGACGACTGGGGGGCGTTCGCATATCTCCCATCGGTATCATATCCTCCGCTTGTTCCTTCGACAGGGCTGAGCTAGCAAGGTTGAGCGTACCCACGAATTTGTTGGCGGCGCTGGAGATGACGCCGAACCCGGTGTCGATGAATTGCTGGCTCTGGCTCTGGAGAGCTTGAGCGTGCAGCTTCCGGATGCTCAAGATGAACCGGGGGCCAACTGCGAATAAGACAGTTGTGAACGCCGGAGCCATGATGAGCCCAAAAGTGGATGTAAATTGTATGGTGATGAGTCCGCGGGCGAATACTGCATGGAATAAGCTCCTGGGAAAAATCGATGTCTCCGTTAGCTTGAACTTCGTTTCCATCTTGAACTTTGAGAATATCAGAAGGGAACGCACAGAAGAAAGTACATTAAGCCTTGGTTGACGATGAGTGTGAGGTACCTGTTTAATTGCCATTGTTTCGTTGCTTTGTACATTTGATATGATTGGCGGAAAGATTGAAAGATAGCCAGTATGCAGATTAGAGCCTGTAAAATAACCGACGGGACGACAGCATATCTGGCCATAGTCGATGAACTATAGCCCACTAAGCAGACTGCTGGAAACGGTGGTGGAAGGATAGACACTTCGAGAAGCATCAGAAAGATCGTTGATACAAGTATGAAAACAACATTATGACACATACCTATCACATTTCCAGTTATGCTGTACACGATAGCAGATGCAACAGTGACAGCAACGTCCATGAGGTAGGCCGACATAAGAAGAACGAGGATCTTCCTTGATCTGTTGAACAATGCATAGACTCGGAACACCATCATCACTGCAGGGAATCTTCATTAATCGCATCAGGAAGGTGTTCAAGTAACACTCACACGTGAAAGCTTCACCAAATAGGACTGCACCCCAGTCCGCTATATACCAGAGCGCATTACCTTGCCACGGAAATAAGCATAATCGCATCAAGGTGTTCATGTAAAAGCGACCCACAGCTACACAATTGATCAGTCATTCGTTTATCCACTAAAAATAGCAAAATACGTACATCTAATATCATGAATACGATATTTGCTGCATCAGGATTGGTAGGCTATGATGTAGGAGCAACCTCACCGACATTGGTCCAGGTATGAAAGTACTCCCAGCTGTAATCCCATTGAGATATTTCAATTCGAACAACTACAGTGGAGAGCCGAACATACCCATTGCAATTGCACTTGGTAAGACCTAAGTTAGCGAGGGAAAATCGAACATCAACAAAACAGAGAGCCTACATGTTTGCAGCTACGCCCCCATAACGGACCTAGTTTAGACAATGAACCAGAGGCAGGACAAGGTAATTAACCACATACAACGATGAACAAGAAAGAGACCCAGGTCCATCCTCTTCTCTTTGATACTGTCAATATTTCCACCGTTTACTTCCGAGATGCTCACATACCCAGACGTACTCGACCTAGCGCAAAAAATTACAAGTCAGACAGTTTTCGCACAGAATACCATGAATAGTATATTCATACCTCATCCGAGAAGGTAATAACTGAGAGCGTTCATGTCATCCTGGCATCGTTGGACACAATGGATGTAAAACACACCATAATCAAATAGGACCGCAGAGGTCGCAGCCACTGGAGGAACCCATAAGATCGATCGACCGCTAGTCGTAAATGCACTTACGCGATATATAGTTGTTCAATAGGATGGACTCAAAGACGCTTTCTATGCTCATAGACATGGTCACGTAGTCTGCGAATGGTGCAAGTAGCGGGCAGTGGACGGGCAAGGTAAGGATTTAAAGTAAGCTAAAACCGAAAAGAGGGTGATGGTGAAAGAGGGTAGAAGGGTGAAAGCGGTTGACAGGCTTGTTGTCTGGCCGGATTTTTTTTTTGTTTTAACTTGATCGAGTTCTGGTGGTCGTACGGTGTCACAGAATATTCGCCAAACCCTTGTCAGGTCAAAGTGAAGCTGAAGTTTCGACGATGATAGAAAGCTTGTAGCCGCTTTAACTTCAAGACAAGGATATAAAATCGGGTTGTCGCTACATACGGACACGGGTACAATCGTTGATAATGACATGGACACCGTCCCATGGATTGAATCGTTATCGATAACCCTCCCCGAGAGTAGGAGGGTTCTCAAGAGGATGACGCAGAAGATTAATATCCCCAAAATTCCGGTGTTTCGTTGGATGTTTCAGAGCCAAGCAAGTTGAAGCATGGAAGAACGGACGTTTTTCATCCTCCTGGAGAGCCGACCGCCCTATCTGTTTTCGCGAACCGTCCAAGAGCGCCGAGAGGGATACATACTTGACAGCCCCGCGATCGTGCTTGGCTCCAAATGAAAGAGTTTGTTGAGGACTCGAGCTCGGCACAGGCGAACTTCATAGGATCAAGCCTAGTAACGGCACAACCGAAATTTCTCACAGTAGGCCGCGGTATCAACCTAAAACATACAATTCTCGTTCGACTTCAATCAAAGTTTTACCCCTGGAATCATCCACTCAATTGATTGGATTCGCAGGCATCCACAACAATTTACTGTTTGAATTCTGTGTGCTTGGCACTGTGTGGGCGACCTAACAAGTGCTTAGTTTCAAGTGATAGATACCGAGGGTCATCGCATACAAATCCTGCGCGTAGGCTCATGTGAGTCATGGTGACGTCGCGTTACTGTGTCTCTCGTAGATGGCAATTTTTTGTCCGAAGAGCGATGGGTGCTAGGACCCTCGATATCATTTGAAAACTGTAGAGTCCAGGCGCGAATCGTTTTTGACAGCTGCCAATGGACGAGATCATGCGATGCGGCTGTCGTTCTGTTGCCGATCTAGAAGCCTTCACTTCAGTGAGATCGATATCGAAAATCCATCTGAACACGCTAACCGTGAAAGTACATCTATACTCAATAGATATCGCTGATTAGTAAATTTACGAAAATTAGTTCGTACGTGCCTTGAAGCTTGAAGTGCCAACTGTCAATGCTACTGACAAAGAAACCACACGACCGCGAGCTGTAAACGAGATACCGACTCTCCGGGACGAAGACGCCACCGTCTATCTAAATCTAAAGAATTACCGGGCGAAGGAGGAGTGTGAATTTGGGCCGACGCGTATTTCGGTTGTTTCGGTTATTTTCGATATTTTCGGTTATTTCGGTAATTCCACGTGTGCCACATGGCACCTGTCGCAAGTTCGCCCACAGCGTCAGTCGCGACACTGCATTATGTAATCCGTCCGCTGTGGTTTTCTCATTCACAGCCACTCACCGTGTGACCGCTCGCCCCGCAACGTCACCGACGACAGCACGCACGCACCCTCACGCGCAACGCCGACGCCGACGACACGCATGCGCACACAGCACACTTGGCGCTCCCTCACCACAACATCGACGACAAGACATACACTCACCCACACGCTCCCTCCCTCACCCACAGCATTATCGACGAGATGGGGGAGACGGTAGATGGCGGCAGTGCGACGAGCACGATGGAGACGGAGACGGAGACGGACGGAGACGACGAACGCGACGACGACGTGCGTTCCCACCACTCTCACTCCCTCACTCACTCATTCCAGCGCTCGCCCTTCTCTCCCCTGGGCCCCAGTGTATTCCCCCCACTCCGTAATAATGACGACGCGGCGATGGTGTGACTCCGACTAACTGGCGACACGGACGATGACGCGAGGACAGGGAATGACACAGGTATATCCCCGGGTATCCCAACCCGCACCCACGCCAGCATGTCCTTGCGGAACGACGACGCGAGTCGCGACAATGTGCACGCATGCACCCTCACCTACAACCTCAACAACTTCAATGACAAGCGCACGGGCTCTCCCCCCTCCCCCTCCCTCTCCACCCGGGCGTGTCCCAACGGACGCTGACCACTGGCACACGACGACGACGTCGAGGACGCACACACACACACACCCTCTCCCTCTCCACCCACCGTATCCCAATGGATGCCGACCACGTGTCTGACACGGCGAGGCAAAAGCAACGACGCCAACGACGAAGACACGAAGACGATGACAACGATGCGTCCAACACGCTGTGGGTATTGCACATCCGAGCCACAACGGCTCGCTGACAACGCGATGACGACGACTCAGGCTTCCGCTTGCCCCCGCCCCACTGTCCCCATCCCCCCAGTGTGTAGAAGCGATCATGCAACGTAGACGACCGTCCGCGTTGCGTAGTCGCTTCTGCACACTCTGTGATTTTCCGGAGCGGTCAGATACCCGCAGTGAGGGTACGGGAACGGGTGTCATACCCAGGGTTACCACCCATGCCATACCCTATGCGGCGGTGAGGAGGACGGAGACGGGGACACGAGGAGGCATATGAGGATGATATCCACTCGAATATGGCACCACGACTGCCGTCTCTGGTGTAGACCCACCAATATTGCAGGCAATTTAATATATATTTTACATTTTTCTGTCAATTTTAGGGATAAAGCACTTCACTGCAAACTAGGATTGTTTGGGCCGAAGGCCCAAACCTAATGGGTGAAAACGGCTCGTCTATTATATTATGCTCCGGAGCTGCACAGCCCGTCCACCTCACGTGCTTTTTCCTCCGTTCCGGCTCCGTGCTGTGCTAGGGGCCCGGGGTGGAGCTGGCTCGGCACTGTTCGGCGCTCCACGAACAACGTGGACTGGATGTTCAAACGTTCATGCGTATCGGTGCGACAAGTACTACTGCTGCGTGGTGTCACACAGTGGCTCCGAGCTCCACTAGGATGGGACAGTGTGGCCACTGGCGCTGCTCCATACGGCGCTGCACTGCCTGTTCTCATACTCGCTGTTGATATGCTTTTCCCTTTGTAGCACGCGCTCGACGGCACTTGATCAAGGCCCTCTGATCATTTCTTCTTGAACTCACACTACTTATTTTTTTTCCACTTCTGCCCTGATCGTTTCAAATTTTCATACTTGCCTTTCCTTCTTCAATGCGGAGCGCCTGTAATGCGTGCGTTTCGACTTTATGTGCCTTTCAAAACCGTCCGAAGGTTCTGCTTGTTTTTTATGAGGTGAAGGATCACCAAATGTACAGGGACCCATGAGTTGAGTGTGCACACTGTGTACGTTATCAACTCGTTGGATCCTGAACTGGCCACTTTGAAGTCTATCAACAAACTTGAGGCTGTGCTTCCATTGCCTATCATCCGACGGTTCTGGTCCACTCGTGGGCGAACACGGTGATCCAGCCTATCAAAACTGATACCGATACGATGAAACAGGGCAATGTCATCCGCAACGTATAACAGGACTCGAGTTGCACGCTGCGCACATTTTTGACCCCACCGCCTAATCTGACCTGTGCACAAGCGGGGCCAACTTCTTGGTCTCTCCTCTTTCAGTTATGATGTCTCCGCAGGAGTTCTTTAGAAGCATGAAGGATCGCCAGTGAGCCAATCCATAATGTCTTCGCCTTTTTCGCCACATTTATACAACCTACTCTAGACTCCTCGCTATTGCGGGAGAGACTTTTCTGATTCATGATTATTTCCTAACGTTCCCTCTCGAAGTTGGTATATCCCTTCCTTCGCAGTATAACTTCTGATAACTAGTTTCGAAAGGTGGATTATATGTGGAACTCGCCGTGGTCTTTAGTCAAGGGTATATTTCTCTTGAATCGCTACGGAAACTTGATCGGACAGACTATTTATACGCTCGAGGAGCTGGGAATCCTCAGTCAAGGGTCGAAGAAGGTGCATATATCCCTCAACCATGAGTTCAAGGGATTTCAACCTCTTTTCATCAGTTTTGTTTTCACTTCCAATGGTATGTTGCAGTTTTTGGAGTTTTCTCACAAGAGTCCATCCACAGTGAGGTTTATTTCTACCATAGGCGATACTAGTACTTGACTGATAATCCAACATATAGTTTTGGTTCTATTACGGGCGTGGGCCATCTGGGGATGCAAATATTATCTTGCAATTGCAATGTGTATCGCATATGGTCTCTATTTATCTGCTTTCACCGTCACCGTGGTGGTTGATTTAATGGCGGTCAACTTGAAACTGGGTACGTGAGATGATTTTCAGCAGAAACGAGCAGCTGAATTCAGATGATAAGTTACGTTTGCATTTCTGGCGGAGACCGGTGTCTGTTTTTTACCAACTTGTGAGTCCTGGAATATCACCATTTCCGATGCCTCTCTGAAGGTTTCGATCGTACACATAGCCTCGAGCACTGTGAGTTTTTCGCTATCATTTCATATCTGTTTGAAACGTGACCCTTCCGTTCATCCCACTTTGTTCAGTTTCAGTGGATTTTACCGCTGGTGTCGTGAGTGAACCCTGGAAAGGTTCATTGACTACTACATTGACACTAACGAGGTCCGTAGAGGACTACTGGATGCCATTGTAACTGTTATGATAGCAAATTCACTGGTCAAGCTCGTCAGGGGGACACACTCTTTTCAACCCTCACTCGTTCTTCGTGTTCTGGTCAAGGATGGTGAGGAGGTGCAATCTTTTATCCAACATGAACTGACATTTCGCCTAGCTGTCCTGTATTTTTTAGTGTGTCCTCACGTTTTATGGTAAATAATTCGTTGACGGTTACATGGCAGGTGGATATCGCAGTAGTTACGATAGGCATTATGGGCAGGTGAGTCGTCTCCGCAGAAGTTGACTCGGTCTCTTACGCGCATTGGATCTCCAGGACCTTTTATGCCAGGGTGAGGTCTTGCGCACGCGTTTCTGAGATATTTACCAAACACAGTTACAAAGGACCCACGCAACATGCTCGCGGTGCCGTAAGTCGAGTATTACCTAGACTTCTCTGGTTCAATGCCTGACACCCTTGTATGCGAAAGTTTGCTCCCTCTTATCACGGTTGCTGGGCAACGGGTCGTCTTGAACCTCCGACGACTACGACCACGAACTCCCACAGTACAAACGCGCGACCGGAACGTCATCGAAACAGGCCCTGCTGTGGGCTGGCGGTCGATCGAGTGTCGCCTGACCGACGACCTTCGCGATCGCGATGAAGCCAAACACAGGCAGGGCGTCGAACATGAGAGTGCGATCGAGCTGTTTGTAGTGGAAGATCCGAGAAATTAATTCAAAAAGGGTACGGAAGTTGTACTCTATTTCAGCGTCGCATACGTGCTTGAGGGACGAGGTTTGCTCTCTTCGCTACTCACGTACATTGGAAGGAATGCCTCGATGTGATGTGCATCGAACCTCCAACGCGAACAATGCAGATTGATCTACAAATACACTGTCGAATTTCTTATAGGAATAGAAACGGTCCCCTTGTAATTGTCCTGCTAGACTCTTGCAAGTTCCTTCCCCGTAAAAAAAAGTTCGATTGCCGCCCTTGCAATTTCACGGTCCTGTTTGTATCTGAATTGGTTGCGACGACCCGTCGCTCAAGTGCTCGGCCGATTGCCAATACAATGGAGGGTCCGTTTCAACGTTCCGTTCTTCAATTTGCGCCAAGGTGGCTTGAAATTTAAGTTCTCGGAGGTTCAAGATGACACGTTGCCCAGTGACAGTAAGCAGAGGGAAGCAGCTTTAGTGTCAAGAGTCAGACGTCATGCACATGTGTAACCAAGGTCATCAACACGCACGGCAACAAGAACAAATTCATATGTTGCGTTTCCTGTGTTCGTCTAGTGAAATGTCATGAGAAAGCATAGCCAGGATCTTACTACTGGAAACACAATTCTGAAAGGTTTCCGTCAGAATGAGCAACCAAAGATATTTTCATATTATAGGGCAACTCACTCGCCCATAAGGCCCGCTGAACCGATTGCGATGTTTGCCTGCGTGGAACTGTCAATAGACTGTCTTCCGCTAGTATGCGTAGCAACACACCAGAAGATATAGCAGAGCTAGACGAAAAATTGTCAGTTCATGCTAGTTCACGCTGGTCAAAGATTGGATAGCCTCACTGTCCCTGGCTAGAAGACGGAGTAAAGATTGGGATTGAGAAGATTGTCTTTTCTTGAGGAGTTTATAAATTGAATAAACCATCGTGATAGATAGAATACTATCAAACACTATCCTATTTTTTTTTTCTCGTTAGCGTCGTCACCCACTTAGTAACCCTGTTTCAGAATCCACTCACGATATCACCGGCATAATCCATAACATCTGAACAAGGCGGGGTATCAGTCAGTGACTCAAATTACGGATGTTCCTGGTAAGAACCTCATAAACCTACAATGTCAGCTATTGGTCGAAAACGTTCAGAGGCGAACTTTGAAGGGGGGAATAACTGGCTCACAGGTAGTAGGGAAATGACAGACACCATTATTCCCCGCTGACTGGGTGTCTGGTCTGAGTTCAGCTGGGTTTCTCTGCTGAAAATCACGTTTTACGCACTGTGATTCGAACCGAGTATCGCGGAATACATCAGCAATCCGATGAATGTAGCCAGGTAGGCAGCATATAAGGAAATCATCGTAATTGCAACGTAGGATTCGTACCCCCAGATGACCCACGCCCGTAGTAAAACCGAGACTAAGTTCATTGTCAGCTCGAGTGCAACCCGCAGCAAGTTTTAGTAGAGCTCACCCTGGATGGACTCCCGTGACAGAAGACCATATGCAGCAAGGAACCATTGAAAATGCAAACAAAACTGGTATGATAAGACTGAGATTCTGTGAAGCCGCAGCTGAGACAAACTGGTATGCGTACCTTTGTCGAGGCATGACCCAAAGTTCCCAGCTCCTCAAGCATATAAAGAGTCTGTCCGATTAAGGTACCGTAGCGATTGAAAAGAAATATTCCTTTGACTGCAGACCACCGCGCATTCCAGATAAGATCCACCTAGATAGTACATTGACTCTTAGAAACCTGCCTTATGAGGTTCAGGGATGGGCGTACCTCTGCTCCGAAAGTTATAAGAAAATCATGAACCAAAAAGACTTCTCCTGCGACAGACAGATGTCTACTATTGGCTACATCAACGTTGGAGAAACAGGTTAGCGGAGGGATGGTACTTGCTGGCGAAGGAATAAAGTCCTGGCTTCGGATACCAACCCCATCTTCAACGAAAATGGATAGTGGATACAGTGCGGCAAATGACAGAAGGTCAGTGGTCTTGCCAGTGGGAAGTGGAATTCGGAACGTTTTCATTCATGGAGTCTGAGCCTCGTCCACTTGTACTCCTGGATTCAAAACATTTTCGTCGTGCCGGAAATTGGAAACAATGTCACTCGATCCCGATCCAACGTCTGATATGTGTCACAGTTGATTGCTTATGACTTCTGTCAGCTGCTCGCCTGTTAATATCGATGTCGTTAGTAGAAAACTACGTTTTGTTCGAACCTAAGCTGCAAGCCGGTCAGTTAACGACCTCGAAAGGCACTGACCTAAACCTCGAAGAAAATCAGTGAGTGGGCTCTTCAGAGTTGGGTACAGTCAGAGAAATAGGAGTGATTAGTAGATATCCAATGCAGCAATGCGAAAGATCACATTGTAGGCCTGTGCGCAAGCGCTGTTTATAATGTGACAGTTGAGTGACGTCGCAGCTCCTGAGGACTCGGAGATAACTGACCACCGACCTCAGTGCTAGGCACAAGTTATAACCGTGCCAGATGCTGGCAGCTCGATTGTCTTGGAGACGAAACATTCGAGGTCGTTATGTAAATTTCGAAGGTGGTATGCAGGTTCAACGTTGAACCGGTGACTTCCGGTTGTTGGACCCCACGAAGTTCGAACTCTCCGGTCTAAATTGCACGCAGACTCGTCGGACAGTTCCCGAGTGGTGGTCGTCGAACGCGGTCAACTTGCGACTTCGAGCGCCATTTTTTTTTTCTGAAAGCAAGCGTCTCTCACAGCGACTTCGGTCGCTCTTATGTACAGGTTGTTGAAGTTCCCTATCAGGATCACTGAAACAGACCCTGTGGCAATGGTCGAAGCCTATCTCAGACAGCACCTGTTCCTGAAAACTGGACTAGCTTACAAGCGTTTCGGAAATTCTTGTCCGAGGAGTCGTGCGACTGCGCCAAACAAATAAGAAATTTCAAAAGCTCGTTGTAGCCTCGATTGCACTGTACTGTATTTGGCATGACCCTAACGTTGGACACGGTCGTTTTGATCCTCCATCCCTGAGGCCACGGCCTTCGAAGTCCGGCGAGTTACTATGCCATAAACTCTATAGTTGGGTGTGGTGTAGTCGTCTTCACTGGAAACCATGATTAGGGTATGTTATGATGAGCAATGAGCAGCGCAGTGATCTCTGAGTTTTTGGATTTTTGGATTATTTGGTGCCACAGTTGCGCGGGTTCACGTTCAAGATCTATCGTGTCATACCATGCAAAGTACAAACCAGTGATGCGAGCTTTGGCTGGAGGGTCCGAGTCTCGGTGGTGAAAATGTAAACATAGAATTGGGTTCCGAAGGAGCTGATGAAGTCATGACGCATGACGGCAGTCTTTCAAATGATGTCGCGACATCGATATGTAGTGCCTGGACGCTTCATCCGTTTCTCCGGAGTTCCTGTTCCATCGCTCGAAAATGAAAGCAGCCACTGGCATGCGGAACGTCAACGACCCTATCGACAAATTTTGACTTGAACCTGCATCCCCACCGGGGTACTTGTAATACAATCCAACACTTGGCAGCTGTCCTAAACCCTTTCACCCCTTTCCCTACAAGTCTTCGATCATATCCACGTAATTCGCTACCAACCCACCAATCAGTTTCAGGTGACCCGACAATGAGACCAACCGAGAACGCACCTGGGAACATTCCGACCTCCCCTCTCGTATTCTTACCCTGCCACCACCCCTCTCCGACTTCCTCAATCTCTGTGATCCGCTCGCCTTCGTGGAACGCGATTTCGTTGTCCTCAGCCGCTTCGTAGCTGATCAGAATTCGTTATCCGGGTTGGTTGCGTCGGGCGTCAAATCCGGTGACATCGGGTTGTTGCGAAGAGTCACATCGAGCACGCGAAAGAATAAACACACATGATCAGCAAAACCCCAGAACTAAGCAGCTGACGACTCGACAACTCACTCGTAAATCGCCACAGCGACGACACCTTCTTCGGTTGGTTGAGGAGGCGGAGGAGGCGGCGGCGGCGGTGCAGGGGTTGCAACAGGCTACGCGTCGCATCGCGAACCCGATTCAATTCAAAGAAGTCGTGTTTCAGAACTTTGAACGTCCTTTAAATTATAAATTCTCTGAAGGAACACTTACCGCAACGGACGCAGCAGGAGCGAGTGGCGGAGGCGGAGGAGGCGGTGGTGGTGGTGGTGGAGCCTCTTCCTCTTCCGGAGGTGCTTCAGGCGTTTCAACGAGCTCCACGTAGTTGGCTGTCATAGACCATAGTGGGTTCCAAACACAGAATTCAGAGCAACGGCGACGACGTACCAGGGAATAACCCAGTTTTCGCCCCTCCCTGCCCGAACCCACTCCACCACCCTTCGACGACTTCCTCGATCTGCTCGATTACCTCTCCCTCCACGAGGTTCATCTCATTGTCTTCTGCAGCCTGACAAGAGAAACGTTCCATTTAGGGATCGTATAAACCCTTGTACGACGAAATAAAACACACCTCATAGTCATACAAGACGACCGCGCAGATGCCTCCACCACTCTGAACCTGATCGTAAGCATCTGCTGGGGCGGGTTCTGGCTCCGGCTCCGGCTCTTGTTGTATGCTCAGAGATCCGAATTGCGCAACTGGCGGGGGTGGAGGTGGAGGCGGCGGGGGAGGCGGTGGCTAAGGCGGGAAACAAAGATCAGACTCGAGAAGTCTTTCCATTTGGTAGGGTGTCTCACCGGAGCTTCCTCTTCCTCTTCCTCCTCGACGTAGCTTGCTGGCGCTACAGGAGCTGGTGGCGGCGGTGGCGGAGGGGGCGGAGGTGGTGGCGGAGGTGGTGCAGCTTCTTCCTCCTCCTCCTCCTCCTCCACTTCTGGCTCTGGCTCTGGCTCTGGAATATATGCAGGCTGTGGAACAGCGCGCGGTCTAGAAGCCAACGGAGGCGCAGGGGGCGGAGGTGGCTACGAAACAGGAATAGTCAAAGGTGTTAGTCAGTCACCCGACCAAACACTCACCGGCGGCGCGACCTCCGGCTCTGGCTCTGGCTCCGGCTCAGCAGCTCGTCTCGCCCACGTAGCCCCAACCCCGCCTGTAGCAGCAGCGGCACGGGAGCCAAAGCGACCCGAGGAAGCGTTACTGACTCCCGTCGAGACCGGCGACTGCCACGAAGCAGCCTTGCTCTGCTGCTCTTCCTCCTGGACCTGCTTCTTTGCGAGCGCCTGCCGCTCGGTCCATGTAAGCTTCTTGCCACTTGGGCCTCCTCCGCCAGCCGTAGTACCAAAGCCGGCGCCGGAACGGGGAGGAGGCGGCTGAGCCTGTGCTTGTGCTTCGAATTGTTGGAACGGATTCCTGAGTTTTCCTGGGGTCAACTTGATCGGCGTGTATGCGGTTCCCTAGGTGGTTGTCAGGGAGGAACGGTCCTCACAGAGAGAAAGGACTCACCACGGGCGCGATCCGGTCCTCCTCGGAAGGCTTGGTGGGCATGTTCGACGACGCCATTGGTGCAGGTGGCGATGGGACGGCGCGCGCGGCAGGCGTGTACGACTTGAATAAGAGAACGAATAGGTGAGGCGATGAAGCAGCGTTGTATCAAAAGTCGAATACTTACCGACGCAGCGGTGGGTCGAGGTGCGCTGGGCAGCGCAGGCGGACGTGGAGCAGTGGGAAGCGCAGGCTTAGGAGGTCCGGCACCCCAATCGTCGTCATCGTGCACGTTACTCGGCGGTGCTGTCTTCATCGGCGCCGATACGGGAGCACCGAACACGGGGCGCGGTGGAAGCTTGGCAGCCGTGGCAGAGGGTCTCGAGTACGCTGAAGCCGATGATGCTGAGGTGTTAGTCTGCGCAGGAGGAACGCGCCGCATGGCTGCGATATCGGGCCTGCCGATGGGGGTGTAGTTGGTGCCCACGGGAGCGATGGGCTCGAGCTTGCGCGCTTTTTCGTTGTGGGTAGAATACTTTGCACCCGATGCCGCTTCTACGCGCTGCATGATGAGCGCGGGGACTACATCGGACTGACAGGGCGAGATGAGATGGAATCTTTTGGAATGAATGAAGGAACGGACCTCGTTACGGGCGTTGATGACGACGTGCGTGCCGCGGAGGAACCTGGCGACGGCGCCCGAGTGGGTTGCGAAGAGGCCCTTCTTTGCCTCTGGCACGCCGTCGCCGCACCAGTTGATCTGGACGAACTTGACTAGCTTGCTCTGTGATGATAATCACACAGATGGAGATAAAGATGACAATGGAGATTCGTACGAACGTTTGGATCGATCACTCTGGCGAATGCATATTGAATCCTGAGAACGCTCAATGAGTGCTTGTACGTCGATGAAAGACCAACACGAACCTTCCGTCCGAGAACTCTTCCTGTAGTTCTTCCAACCCGCCATTTCCTGTGGACTGTACTTTGAGATCGTTTGTACCCTTGTCATAAGTGAAGACGGTCCAGTCGATGTCCCTTCCGGCGACGACGTTCTGGTACGCGTCGTTGATTTCCTTGCTAGATAAATTGACTTGCAGAGACATGCACGTCCTGGATGAAAATGCGTTTCCCTTTCATTGTGCCGCTCAAAATCACGTGATCTACCAAGGGCGTACATGTGCGTGCGTCGCCGAACGAGGGCGATGGCGAGAACAAGGACGAGTTACGGGGCTGGAGATCTTGCAAGAGGATGTCGACAATACTTCAACAGCGACTCAGGATCTAGTATAACGAACGCGATCAAGAGCAAGTAGCTCAGACCTCCTCCAATACATGGTCCTAATAATAGATATCAAGTTTGGGTTGTCTCCTGAACTAACGGGTGGTGGTCTGGCGTGCGACGCGGCGTTACCTTGAAATCGTTGAAAACAACCACCTGGAAACTCATCCAAGCCCTCCCCTCGAACCACCTTTCCCCTAAGCATTTCTGTGATCCGTTCGCCTTTGCAGAACGTGATCCCGTCATCCTCGTCTTTCATGGCGTACATCCACACCCATACCGTACAGGCACACCTCCCATGAGCGTTCGGGGCCAAAGTATTTGACGGATTCTCTTGAGTACTCTGCCTTCCATGTCGAATCACCTCTCGCGAGTTCATGCCGAGTTCATGACCGACATTTCCATCTTGCTCGTAGTCCGAAGTCCCCCATTGTCGTTGCTGCTTTCTGAGCCTGAGCTTTCGTGATGGTTTGTCGTTCTCAAATGTTCGGATGGCGGCCGGGACAACGAGGACTCCGAGTCCGATATGTTTATGTCCGCAAATTGCATCGTGCCGGGTCTCATGTTGAGGCTCCGCAGGTTCAGCACGACTCGTTGCCCGGTCACCGTGACCAACGTGTAGCAGCTTTTTTTTGTACACCAATATTAGGAAGTTGTCAGGTCTTTCAGATCGGACGGAATGAGAGGTTGAACGTCTACGCACGTTATTCCGATCATATTCAACTGGTTCTGCAGAACGATAATTTAGTGAAGCTCAAAAATGTGGGTGTAATGTCTTCTCACTCGTGAAAATATGGTCCTGAGAGAGACGCATTCCGTGTAAGCGACAGAGCAAACTTTGCAAGGTCACTCACTGGCTCAACAAACTCATCGTATTGCCTACAACGCTCGCCTGCATGAAAATGTGAACGGGTCGTCTAGCAGAATTCGTGACAACGCACAAAAAAGAATATAGTGGCTAAACAAAAGGTAAGCTCATGTAGGACAAACATTGCACTCGCTCACCGTCGGTGGCTAGAGCAAAAACGAGATGCCGTGAAGATCGAAGACATCGCGTCTCTCTGTAGAGCTTGGCAAGGGAGTATGCTACTGTGAGAAACATAGTGACGTCAAGCAGAAGACTACGCTTTTCATTAGTCCTATCATCTTGTTCTGCTCAGAATCCACTTACCACAACAACGGTACAATCCACTGCATTACAGCAGAGTGGTGAGGTTTGGTTCCAAACTTCAGCTATACTAGAACGGCAGACACACCACAAACTTACATAGTCATTGCGTCCGGGCCGAGCTAGATGATTGTCAGGGAACAATTTCGGAAACGGGACATAGCAGGGGCTCACGACTCAGTCCGGCCGTACAGACACCAGTCTGTGAAAGGAACGCCAGTGTAATATCTTGTAGCATGGTTCAGTTACGCACTGTTGCTGAAAAACGAGAGACGGGCACACTTTCGTGTTCCAAGGCCGCCATGCCCTGAGCTGTCACCCCTACAAATACACACAGATAGATGAAGTATATGGAGACCATCACGGCGGCAACTTGGTACTTGCATCCCCAGATGGCCCACGCCCGTAGTAGAACCAAAACTGCATCGTCGAATATGAGAAACGGTTTCCGTTCGCTGAAAAAAAAAAAAAAAATCTCACTGTGGATAGACACAATTACAACGTTTTCGTAGGTGGAGATAAACATTGGAAAGCGAAAACAAAACTATATTATTCCAGCGTATGGTGAGTTTCGAAATTCTAGGCTGGTGGCTGGGTCATACCTTTTCCGAACCATGACTCAGGAGTCCCAGTTCTTCTAGGGTGAAGATGGACTGTCCAATCAAGTTGATGTAGCGGTTGAGCAGAAATATGATCTTGGCAGCAGTCCACCGACTGTACCAAACATAATCCACCTTTGTAAAGGTGTGCATCGTTCAGAAACTGACACGTTGTGGGAGATAATGTAGACACGTACTTCCAGGGAAAAAGTGATAAAATAATCGTATATCAGGAGTGTGTTCGCTGCGATGGCAATGAATCTGAGGATCGGTTCACGTTAGTGTTGCGAACAATCTGTACGAATGGGAGTGTGAGGGAAATGGCACTCACTGACGTTGCCACAATTCGGTGAAAAACAGTTCCGTGGACGAGTCCATCTGGATGATGACGGATAGGCCGTTGCGTGTCTGCGGAAATAATTCCAAAGCTCGGTGCGGAAAATGGGAGATGGATGTTGACCATTACTTGTAAAAAGAAGTCTCGATTTGGGGTTATGAATCAATTATGAATATTTGAATAATGATCTGCTAGATCTGAAGGGTCCGGTCACCGGACAGACTCCTAACACTGTATGTATCCCTGCTGTGCCTAGACCAATCAGCCTACTACATAGCCTTCGACCATCTCGACGTAATTCGCTACCCACCGCCATTCAGTTTCAGGCACCCGACACAGACCAACCTTCGGAGAACGCACCTCACCTCCCCTCTCGCATTCTTACCCTGCCACCACCCCTCCCCGACTTCCTCAATCTCTGTGATCTGCTCGCCTTCGTGGAACGCGATCTCATTGTCTTCAGCCGCTTCGTAGCTGATCCGAGATCGTTATCCGGGTTGCGTCGTGTCGGGTTGTGTTTGGTCGCGTCGGGGTTGGTTCCGTGACATCGGGTTTCAGTGGATAGTCATCGAGCACGAGAAATAACGAACACACGATCAGCAAAAGCCCAGAACCAAGCAGTCGATGACCCGATAACTCACTCGTACATCGCTACAGCGACTCGACACCTGGACCTTCCTCGGTTGGCTGAGGTGGAGGCGGTGGGGGAGGCGGTGCGACAAGCTACGCGTCGCATCGCGATCCAATTCAGTTCATTTCAATTCACAGTTCAGAACAAAAACAAAAAAAAAGGTCGCGTTTCAGAACTTCGATCGAATAAACACTTGGCGCAACAGGTACTGCAGGGACGGATGGTGGCGGTGGTGGCGGAGGAGGCGGTGGTGGAGCCTTCTCCTCTTCCGGAGGTTCTTCAGGCATTTCAACGAGTTCCACGTAGTTGAACCAGCACGATCCTTCCGTCCGAGAACTCCTCCTGTAGTTCTTGTAGCCCGCCATTTCCTGTGGACTGGACTTTGAGGTTTTTTGTACCCTTGTCATAAGTGAAGACGGTCCAGTCGATGTCCCTTCCGGCGACGACGTTCTGGTACGCGTCGTTGATTTCCTTGCTAGATAAATTGACCTGCAGAGACATGTACGTCCTTGATGAAAATGTGTTTCCCTTTCATGGTGCCGCTCAGAATCACGTGATCTACTAGATATCTGGAATGCCTTCTTTCCAAACGATTCCCGTCGCTTTCGAGATGCGCATCGCGATATCCCGGACAGCTCTCACCTCCTCCTTAGTCGCACCATTCCTCATCGCACCCTCCAAGTGCCATCCGATCTGCCGTGGCGCGTCCATGGCGATCAGGGCCGCGATCATCGCAAAGGATGTTTCCATCGGCGAGGTTGCGCCCATGAAGGCGTAGCAGTAACCATATCCTAGGTTCATCACGTAGTAGCCTGGTCGAAGTTGAGAGCGCGACGCAGACGGGAGACAGAGATACGGGACGCACCGAGGTCGGGATAGATGGCGCTCAGCAGTTCCTTCGTCGATTTGGCCGTCTCTCCGTACGTCTGATCAAAGTACTCCCTCCCAGCGTGAGTGAGCTCCTCGATCGACGGATCCGGGTTTCTGAAGACGAATGAGCAAGTAAGGGATCGGACGGAAGATACGTCACGCACCGCAGTGTCTCCTGATCTTGAAGCTCGAGAGGGGTCACTTTGTGGAGCAGGATGAGCGCATTGATGACCTATTATAGGGACGATCAGGACGGCATCGGATTGGGGATGGAAGAGAAGGACCCTTGGGTATCCACAGATTTGGCCGGACTTGAACACTGCATCGCGGATTTTGCGTGCGGCGGCGATGCGATCCTCGAGCAATGCACCGATCGCATCGAGATCGTTGAGCACGTACTGGAACACGAGCGGGACGGCCTCGGGGCAGTTGCTCGCGCTAAAGGTGATGGCCGCGACGGCGTACCACGGACTCTTGACGTACGAAGACTGGGCCGGGTACGATTGCTTGAGAGCGGAGAGGAACTCGGGCGTTGCGATGTGAGCCATGTTCCGACCTACTCGGCTCCAAGGTGTCGTAACCCGGAACAACTTTGCCGAGAACTTCCAGGATTCAACTTGGACTCACCCACGGTGCACAGACAAGTTCTAGCAGAATGGTGGCAGGCAAGTAGACCTTTCTTTCTGACCCAGTCTTGACCTGACGCTTCTCGACTTCTCCAGTTAATCTCGATCCGACCGTCGACTTTGTCGCCGGAACCGCTGCTGGTAAGTTCACACCGCCGCTGTCATCCAAATCGTCTACTCACCCGCCAAGTCTAGGCGTCGTGGGGCTCCTGGTCGCCCACCCGTTCGACACAAGTAAGCCCACTGAGCGGCGAGTCTCGACAATGAAGACACTGACACCGGCCACCGGACTTTTCGCACAGTCAAAACCCGCTTTCAGAATCCGGCCATTTACTCCAAATACAAGTCTACTCTCGACGCCTTCAGCACGATCATCCGAGAAGAGCGATTTACAGGCCTATACAAGGGCGTCGTGTCGCCCCTGGTGAGCCATTTCTCATCTTTCCCGTGTCTTGGTACCCAAATCAGTGATGGCTAGGCGACATGCGCGTTCATGAACGGCCTCGTTTTCTCGTCGTACAAATTCTTCATGAGGGCGCAGCTCGACGACCCCGCGGACGTCCCCTCGCTGACGCAAGTAGCCCTCGCAGGCACTGGCTGTGGCATCGTGACATCGTAAGTCAGGACTCAGGACCGTGTACCGCACACCTGTCGGTCCCTCATTGAGATTGAAAGCAAAACCTACACACGTCCTTCGCAGGCTTATCGCGAGCCCAACAGAACTAATCAAGATACGCCAGCAAAACGTACTCGCCAACGACCCCGCGAACGCCTCCGCAGTCAAGGTCGCGCTGGCCATCTTTAGGCAGCACGGCATCCGTGGACTCTATCGCGGTCTCAGCGCCACTGCGCTCCGTGACACTGCGTACGGCACGTACTTTCTGACGGTAAGCCCTCCCCCGCTGTCCAACGTGGTTGACGATCGATGACGGGTAGTACGAAGCAACGTGTCGGTATTTCAAGCCCCCATCGTCATCGTCATCGGCCCCCGATCATTCGTCGTTGTTGTCAGAGATTGATTCGGACGCGCGTACGTTACCTTGGTCGGCGCTCTTTCTCGCGGCCGGGTTGGCCGGGATCTCAGGTTGGTTAGCCACGTTTCCGATGGACCTTGTCAAGACGCGGATGCAGAGCACCGATCCGGTACCTGTGGCTGATCGGACCAGTGCCAGCGCAAGCCCGACACCGAGTGGGAGTCGGAGTTTGAGCACCAGTGCCAGCAAGCTTCCTGCGGACCCTTATCGCACGATCCTGTCAACGGTGGTACATTCGTATCGCTCTGAGGGGCCAGGGGTGTTTTTGAGAGGTTTGACGCCGACATTGATCCGGTTCGTGTAATTCGTCGTGGTTTGCTGTGTTCGCCGACATGCTTTTGAAGGTCCGTGCCGGTGAACGTGGCCACGTTTTCGGTGTACGAGGCTGTGGTGCATATGTTGTCCTGATTTGGGACTCTGGGATGGACGCGGGAACTTGGACGTGCGGGGGATGATGACGCGACAAACGATGGTCGTGTATCCGCGGAGAGCTTATCGTACCAACCAGACGTGTTTGGAGGAGCGCGCCATGCACGGTTTTAATTGCTGTAACATGGCCAAGACGTCGCGCCATGCCTTGTCCTGTTGCGTATCATATCCCCCTCCACATCAATTGTAATTACCATCGTGCATGTTAAATGATTCATTAATGACGGCTCG
Source organism: Leccinum arenicola (assembly GCA_038092295.1). Lineage (NCBI taxonomy): Eukaryota > Fungi > Basidiomycota > Agaricomycetes > Boletales > Boletaceae > Leccinum > Leccinum arenicola. Next base: position 22,123 of record JBBPQC010000284.1, read on the forward strand.
CTCCGAACTTGCGATAGTGTAGTGCAGTGAGGAGAAGACTTGAGGATTCCCGCCGAGATAGTAAGGAATCGGAGAACAACTATGGTAGATTTGGGTACATCTAACAATGGCCTCGACTAGTGATTACTTTTCCACCTGATCACTGCCACAATCGATTGCACTGCAATAGCCCTCGAGTTTTCACTGACACCAATCACAAGACTCGAGCTCGTCGTAATGGACCCCAGAATAGACTGTCCCACAAGCATTCAATTGAACAATTGCGTGCAACATTGTGACCTGCGCCGGGCAGTCTGTCCTGTGGGGATGATCCACTCGAAGCCATGCATCCAACGGAAAACACTGGTGTTGTTTGCCATTGTCATAGCAGGGACAGATCCACGCAAGAATTGCATCGTGCGCATAGACATGTTTGACTTTCCCTGCCGATCCTGTATCCGCGAGCAACTCTAGCGACATGCATGGGATCGTGAGCTGGACCTAGATCGATCGTCGCCATGTCAAAAGTCGTTGAGAACGCCGACAGCATGGTCTCCCCCTCTCGACTTTGTACATCAGATTGGAGGCACTTTGACGATCGTAGCGCCAAAGATATACATAGTCGATCGCCTGTCACAAGCCAGCATTATTCACGCGGTGAGATGGATCGTTCACGAACCAATGATAGCAAGGCAAATGACGTGTTGCCGGCCAGGATGGGATGCGAACATCTCGGTTCCAAAGTCGAACGTATTTCGTATGAGTCAGGTGGCGTCGACTCTCTGCCGTTTGAAATGAAGCTCGGATCCTTCGTTCGACGAATCGCGTTCAGTCTCGAGCGAGGCCACTTTCCTCTTTCGGTGTGCAGAGTTTGCAACAGACTGGTTGCTTGCGTGATTGCCTTGTGCTACATGGCCATCATTCTCGATCAATGAGGGGAATTGATATACTTGCCCTTGGAATGAATTTCGGGAGGGTCTACAGTCGGGCCGATCTTGGGCTCGATGACAGTGCGGACGCCTCGCTAGCCAGAACCCTGCACCGGTTTCTCAAGAGCATCCTCGAGAAGGTTATTGGACATGCCGCCAACTTGAACAGCAGCGAAGGACAAGAGGATAACATCCGGCTTGCAAACGGAACTCTCTTCTTGGTACTTAGTAGATTTCTAGGTATGTTCTGATATGGGCGGAATCAACATCTTTACCGTTGTATATAAGAAGAACAGTCTGGAGACGCGCTTCGAGGAGGGCGGCCGGGTCGTTTGTCGTCCCTGCAATCCAAGAGCATTTAACATGTCACTCGTGTCGCAATGTTCAGCGTTTTCGACATGTCATACCACGCGAGAATCCAGGAAGCGATCTGGAAACTAGAAACTTGGCTGACTGCTTCGTGGCGTTCCTGACATGAGTTATTCATGTGGATCTGCAAAGTAAGTTGAAAAGTTGAAACTCGCGTTTGCGGGTACAGCGGGTTGAACATGCAACACAATGCAGTCAGAGTAGATGGTCAGAGCCACAATTTCTTCCCGCGCTTGGACGCGACGATGCCAAGACCCAGCTTTCTTCTGCCGTGCTTCTGGTTACGCCCATGGTGCCTGCGGGCTCTTATCGCGATGCTATCGACGCGGTGCATTCGTATCGCAAGACTCGTTGATCCGGTTCGCTTGTGTTTTGCTAGTATGAAAGGTCCGTGCCGGTGAACGTGGTCGCTATCCTGATTTGGGACTCTTGGATGTGGTGGAGGAACTTGCGGGTGCGACACGGATGAATGGATGGCTTGGGCGATGATGACGACAAAACGTACTTATCGTCGTATGTCTGTAGGTGAGTGTGGGTGTAACGATACGTATGTGAGACTAGTGTACGTGCAGGCACATCCAACTTCAAACGCTGAGCATACCATCCTGTACTGTATTGTTGTTGTTGTTGTTGTTGTTGTTGTTGTTGTGCACGAGCCCTTTGCGGCATTTGGCGTGCTGAGTTTGTGTGGTTGGCAAATTCCCATCTACGTCGGTGCAACGCCTTTGCAAGCCAGCCTTTGCTATCTTCGCCCACTTCCCGACGCTTCCTCCTCCTCGAGAGCTCTCCCCTCCCTCCTTCTCCTCTTCCGTCTCTTTTCCTCAACGATCGTTCCGGCCTTACTCGTTCGTCCCCCCTCCTTTGTCTTCCGTATTCAATTTGTCCCACGCTTGTCCCGCCTCACCCCCCTCGGCTCCCCCGTACTCGTCCCCGTCACCGACCTGCCGTTATAATTCCTGATTACACCGACTACATGGCTTCTGGTCAACAGGGATCGATGTCCCTCTCAAACGCTGACCCTCAGCAGTCCTCCGACCCATCATGGGAGGGCGACAGGATGTCAGTTCCCCCTCGTCTCTCTCCACCTCGTCTTCCAGTTCACCATTGCCACATCCCAGGTTCAACATCTACATATACGATTACTGCAACAAACGTGGCTTTCGCAAAACTGCCCGCGAACTCCTCGCAGAGGCAGATATTCCCCCAGACTCGGCACCACCAATCAACGCTAAACAGGGCCTCTTGTTCGAGTCCGTCTCGTTCATTTTTTTCCCTTTTCCATATCCACCCTGAGCTCATCCGTCTCCCTCAGGTGGTGGAGTGTCTTTTGGGTCCTCTTCACTGCCAAGAGCAATGGCGCAGGAACGGACGACGCCATGATATACACACAGGTACGTCAATCCGTCACTTCTCTTCACACCTTCTCCCCACCGACCCCATGGCCAGCACCAGATGCAACAGGCTAACCTCAGGCAGGGTTCGAGACTTCCTAACCACCAAATACCTCCGATCGGCCGAATAATGAATGGTACTCCACCTCCACTTTTCATGTCCTACACTAATTCTTCATAAAGGTAACCCAGCCCAGCTTCCCTTCCCCTTGGTCGGCGCTGGTCCTCAACCAAACGGCATCCCCATACCATCCAACGCATCTACCCCAGCAGGCTCTAACCCTCCTCCTCAGCAAAACTTTACCTCACTCATGCAAGGTCAGCGTCCAAACGCTCCACAGCATCGCCCCCCGAACGGCATCAATCCCTACCAATC
>JBBPQC010000285.1:0-25134 GCA_038092295.1 Leccinum arenicola
CTGCACGAGCTTGCAAAAGTTGATGAGTTTGTCGTTCGCGGGGGATGCAGGGAGTCCATAGATTAGGGTATTCTCGACCATTTGAAACGATGGCTCGTGTGGCTGCCACCTGTGTGAGAACATCACGTATTCATAGAACTTCTCCACCTCCCACTGGATGCGTGCATGGTCGAGTTGATCACGGATAATCATGGACGACCGCAACTGATTGAACATGGAGCACTGCTCGAACGCTGCCTGTTGCATCGTCTTATCATAGAGTCGACCAGTGGTGGTGTCGATGAGAACATGGGGAATGAGACGGGTAGTCTGTTCGACGACTTTTTGGATCAGTGGAGTCGTGTCGAAATAACAGCGCCGTATGTCTATTGCCACAAAATCAGCTCGTCTGCGAAACATGGATGAGAACGACTCACGCTGAACTTGTGGGTCAGGCGATTTCTCCATCCTCGACAGCATCGTCTCGAATGCGTCGAATGCCTCCTTGTAACGTCCCAGGCTGTGTAATACCGCATGTTTCCTTTTGTACCCCTCATAGTTCGATGGGTCGTGTTCAGTGATCTGATTGTACAATCAGCGCTGTTAACTCGGGATGCCGCGCGGATCAATATACCTCGGTGGCGTTTATCAGTTGATCCTCCAACAATCCTACTCGGGCCTTGCAGCATTTCAGTATGATGTCGCTGATATTCGTTGGGTGAAGTGAGAGTGCGATCGAGTAGGATGCGATGGCCGCATCATGGTTCTTTGCATCCATTGCTGCATCTCCCTCTTTTTCCAGTTTTCCGCTACAACGTTGTCGAAAACCTGGAGAGATCTTCAGATGAGTCTCCCAGTTGGCAAATGGCATTGCTTGCCGAGTTCCCCCTGCCGACGCTCGTCGAGGGTGCTTGTCTCCTCTGATACATCATTTTTCATCATTCGGAAACATTCGACCGCCTCTATAAGCCGATCGTGATCTTCGAGAACATTGCAGACCGCCAGATAAACACGAAACATGGGAAGCTTGAACTGAATGAAACGAGAATCATTATGCAATTCTGAAAGACCGAATCACACATACCTTTTTCACGGTACCTAATGCCTCACTCGGTGAACGACGAATGAGCACCATTCTGGCCCATCCCATCAGCACGCCTTCCGGAGGCGAGGGAGTGAGCAAAAAGACGGTGGAGTAAGCTGAAAGAGCCTCGTCATGTTTCTGGGAACTTGATGCCTGGTCTCCGATGTTCTGAAGCATTGATACACATTGCGGTGTGAATTCTGATGGTAGGGATTGAATCTACAATTCTATGACAAGATAAAAAAAGCTCACCTTTCAGCCAATCAATGACTATTTCGTTATGCCACAGATCCTCGTTCATCACGTTCACAATATGCTGTACAACATCATATATGCGACCGTCGGCGTACAATGTTTCGCACTCATACTTCTTGTCATATTCACGAAGGACACATTTGCATGTGGCAAATTTGTTACCGAGTTCATGGACGGATAGCTCGAGCTCATGTATTTTTTGCGCAATGAATACTGAAAACGAGTCAGAGAACCGTCAGGCGGGATGGTACAAAACGTACCTGAACTCTTTTCAGGTTGATCAACGCCAGCGCGTAGTGCCCTGATGGTCTCGATCGATCGATCGGCTGAACCTTGAGATGTTGCAAGCACACTGCGGAGTTCCTTGTCCGATTCATCGAGATGAGTGATTTTGCGATCTAATAAAACTAAACTGTTAACGAAGTGTGTTTGAAGGCGGAGAGAGCGCACTTGAGGATTCATTTTGTGCACGAAGGGACTTGATTATTTCATTTAGGCCTGTCTTTTCCTGGTTGGATGTAGCAAGCTGGGTGCGGAGTTCTTGGACAGTTTTCTCGAGATTCGCTATATCGTCCTCTGGTGGAAACGAATATCAGCGCAGCAGACCCATATAGCTCATAAACGTACTCTGACGGGAGTCCCGTGCGCGTAGGGACCGGACCGTGTCTTCGAGATCGTTCTTTTCAACCTTGAAGCACCGGATTTCTCGCTCCAAGCGTACCTAAGGACATATTGATAAGGACGTGATCTTGCACGAGCAGCGTTACTCACATTGTCGTTGTTGGTAAGGATGTCATGAAGATTCCGTAGCGTGATGTTGTTGTCTCCAGCGGTCGCAATGTCATAGCTTGGCGAGATGGCCATGGACCGGATGTTATGGGAGTGGTGGATGACGTTCCCAATTTGTTGATGTGTCGTAGTGTCCCAGAGTGAGACCGACGAATTAGCAGAGGCTGCGATGATGGTGTCATTGCATGTCAATGCGATGCAGCTTGGATTGTCGTCGCTGTGAATGCGCCATTTTGGATGTGTCGTAGTGTCCCAGAGTGAGAGTGACGAATTAGCAGAGGCTGCGATGATGGTGTCATTGCATGCCAATGCGATACAGCTTGGTCGGTCGTCGCTGTGAATGCGCCATTTTGCGGGCGTCTTCTTGGTGGACACGTCAAGAGAGTGAATGTAGCCTTTATCGGACAAGGCAAAGAGGCGTTTGGAGTCACTGGCCCAGGCGAGGGATTTGTTGGAAGCGGCGGGGATTGAAAAGTCTGCGAGGACGTCGCTGCCGTCGTAGACCCGAACGCGATTCCACGTGCCAGTAGCGATGCGTCGTCCGTCGGGCGAGAACTTGACCGCGACCACAATATTGTCGTGCTTGAATGGACCGAGGAGTCGCTTGCCATCGGAAAACGACCAGACACAGAACGTTGAATCATCCGATCCTGTCGCGATTTTCGTCCCATCTGCTGAAACGTCCACCCCACGCACCCAATCGTCGTGTGACTTGAACTCGACCACCTTTTCGTGTTTTGTCGCATCCCAGACGATCACTTGACCACTCTTCGTCCCACACGCGATCCACCTGCCATCCTGTGTGACTGCCAGGTCTAGAATCCCACTCCCAGCGTCCATTGGCTTTTCCACCTCCTTGCCGTCCTCCACTCGCCATTGTCGAATCTTCCCCTGACTTCCCCGGTTGACGACATGCTTCCCATCAGCAAGAAAAGCGACCGAAAATATTGAATCTTGAGTAACGATTTCGATTGCATTTGTGTCAGTTGCGACATTGGAGGAGGAGGAGCTTTTTCGATTCGATTCCTGAGGATCCGTCTGTACCTCTCTTTCGTTGGTCGCCGATTTTTGCACCTGCTGGCCGGCGTCCGAGGGAAGTGGGCTCTCCGCCCTAGTCGGCTCTGTTTCTCTCGTCAGCGCCGTTCATTGATGGCCTTGCCTACGCACCACTCACCACTCCTCTTCCTTGAGCGTAACTTGGAAAACATACTGGGTCAGATACAAAGAGAATGTCTTGGCGTTCACTCACAGCACACCTTTATCGCCTGGCATACACGTGCACGCCCATCCACTCTCACGCAGGTACCCTGTGCCCTGGGCGCTCGCTTTCATTGATATCTCACTCGCCTTTATGCGTACACAACATCGCTATCGCGGTATCTAATCGAGATGCCCCGCCTATCAGTCGAGGATCCTGAGGATGGTTTCTGTCATCTCGTTTCGACATTTTCCGTCAGATCTTCTCCATGAACCCATGCTTCGGTGTCACTATCAGATTGTTATTTCAGAGAACTGAAATAGCAACATGATTCCAGACAAACTTTGACTCGCCCAAATCCTCCCTATCATACCCACCCGTTGGTCCTCCTCCGATTATGTGCTCCAAATGTACTAAGCCTTGAACACCAGGGGACACGTTGCCCGCTCAGACACGCGCTGACCCTACACGCATTTACACACACCTTGATTATGATCGAACCACCGGTATGAGGCATATTCGACATGCAAGAGGACACAGCACGAAAGAAACGAGAAACGATGGGTGATGTCAAGGTGATGTAGAACCTGGTGCGAAAGGGGCAGATATATTCGAGCGCTCTCTAGGCACGTTTTTAAAAACACATCTCATATGATATTGACAATAATCACGTCTGCGTTCCCGCGTTGGTACGGAGTGTAGTTCGAAGCAAACTTACCCATCCCACAGCACAACTTATCAGTTCCCACGTATCCCGTGTTGTCCTCCCTCTCCCGGACGAGGCCATCGGACAAGAGCAGATCCCTGCCGTGCGTGTCCATGAACTCGCTTAGCTGGCCCAACCGGGTCTGCGTGGCGGCACGCAAGGGCAGGCGGATGCAGGACACGTACAACGGCACCTCAAGAAGCGCCTGCGACACGTTCTCCATCCAGTGTCCTGGAGAATCGAAGACGGCACAGGCGAGAGGAGGTCCGGGAGTCGCGAGCGCTCGACAGAGCGTTGGCATGTCTTCCTTGTGCAACGTGGTGACGAAACCACCAGGTTGTCCGTGCAATCCGTAACGTCCTGCTCGCCCGGCGATTTTCTTTATTCGAGATATCGACAGCGGCCGCCTCTCTTGACAGTCAAACTTGGAAAGGGTTTCGAACACGACTCGTTTGATCTTGCTGCAAAACACAGCACATGAGTGACGGGACCGTATAGGTCTCATTCAGAATGTGCGTACAGGTTAAGTCCCATTCCGACTGCGTCACTGGCGACGATAACATCGTAGCCGCTCTTAGGGTCGTTGAAGAGCGTAGCCTGCTCGGATCGAATGGGTGACAGGTAAGGGAGCGGGTCAAGTAGACCGGTTTTGAGCCTGCGAAATATAGCTCTCGTCAAGAGACTACCGCTACCCCGACCGCAGCCCATCCGAGGCCGTGTAAGGTACCAGCTACCGATATTACGCCTTATCGAGGGAGTTGGCCAGCTTGTAGTGGCAGAGGTGTGCAAGGGGCGCGACCCCGGATAGTTCAGTTGCCATTCGGGATGCACGAGTAGGGAGTAGGGGGACTTCCTGCTCGAAGAAGGGAGATGGAGGAAAGGGAAAGGATTCCCATAGGTGATGCTGGCAGGAGAGGCCCTTTAAAGTTCGGGCCAGTGCTGACAGAATTTCACCGTGGAGTCCGCTCATCCGGGATTCGAGTGATACTTATATCCGGTGTGTGATGTGTAATTTACTATTCCGAGTCTTTGATTACCGTCACCTCTTATGATCAGTAATAGGTGGGGAACTACGGTAGCGGATACACCGGCGGCTGTGCCAGAGTCCGAAATCAAGTGCTATCGAAACGCTAAGTCCAGACTCTACATGTATCCAAAAAATACCTCGTACTACCAGCTTCCTTTATCCTAGCCTCTGTGCCCCCGTAGTTTAAAAGGAGATCGGTCATCTATCGACGATATCGCGTCGTCGCCTCGCCATGCAGCATCAGCATCAAAAGGACCACCTTCAAGCCAAAACGTGCATTCGGTGCTTAACAGTAGCGTCGACTTGCTCTCCATCGTCCACTGTATCACAAATTTACAATCTCCACCGCATCCGCATACATTTCGTCAAATGAAGAATCTTCAAGCCTGGAGGAAGGAAGCACTAAGGAACACTGGCAGCAATCAACTCCTCCAACTTCTTAGCGTCCATCCCCGGCGGAAATCTGGGAACGATTCTGCACTTGAACGGCAGAGGGTGTCTGTGCAGAGAAGTTATCAGCACCAAGTCCTACGTTAGATTGAGTGAGACGGATCATCACTCACACGCTGAGACCACTGGAAAACTTGGGTTCGACGTTGATTTCTACACCGTTCTCATCCAGTGGTTTCAATATCTTGAATACCGCCAACACCTTGACAATCACAGACCACACAGACGCGTCTGCAAAATGTCTCCCGCTACACATGCGTCGGCCGAATCCGAACGCGATATGTTCAACATCATTTGGTTTGAGGGAACCGTCTTCGTTGAGGAATCGTCCAGGGATGAATACGTGGGGGTTAGGATACCTAGATTTATCGTGCGCCATTGACCTAGAGACGCCGGAGAGTATCAAGATCTATTTCGACGAAAACAATGTATAGCACACTGACCACAGGTTTGCTAATAGGACAGCACCTGAAACTATTGTCAATACACATTCAGCAACGAAAGAAGATCAGTAAGCACCCTTTGGGATGTAGAAACCATCATACACATCGTCGTCAACTGCAGCATGAGGGACCGCTGCACGATACATCAGGATTGATGGGGTGAACTGACGAAGAGAAAGGATCACTCACACAGTGGGATAACAGGGCTGTATCGGAGCGTCTCCCGAAAAATAGCGTCTACGAAGGGCAACAATGGTCGATCTTCTATTGCCGGCAACCTGATTTTGCCAACAACAGCGTCTATTTGTGCTTGAGCCATCTCCTGTGCACTGGGGTTCAACATCATCATCAGGAAAAACGTCAGTAGGACCGAGTTGGACTGTGCTTGACTGTCAGTAATAGATATTAGAATAGAGATTATGTTGCGCACAGTCTCTGATGCAGCTAGCGGTTGAATGATATGAATGAGTATTGGATAGGGGGACCAGAATGTGAACAATGTACCCACGAACGCGGTCCCAGCCGCTTCCTTGAGTGCCTTCATCCACGTTTCCTTGAACGAAGTTCCTTTTTCTTCGATCATACGCAGTCCGTCGTGTACCAAGGACGGTGAGACACTATTGCTGGGCTATTGAACGTGTTCAGCATTGAATCAGTCTGTGCATGAGGCAAGAAATCGAACTGACCATTTCCGCTTTCCGGAGAGAATAGTCAAACGGCCGGTCAAGATACACTTTTGTAGCCGCACGTGCCATCGCCATCTCCCTCTTAAACGACATACCAGGAAACCACGACGGGAGTTGGAGCACTGAAAACAAATTAGTCGCGTAATTAAAGTTGAACAAGAAATGCCAACCAACTAACTCACAGAATGGGAAGGCACTAAGTAAGACTGCTATGTCAGGGCGAGAAGCAGGAACAATAACGGTTAAAATGTTTGCTACGATGTCAATGATCTCGTCCCTGCGAGACACTGCGTCATAGTCATACGTGCTCTTCAGGATAACAGATGCTGTGTATCTTAATGGAAGGTTGAGTTGGATCTATCTGCATTTTCTCTGACATTCTTACTCGAATAGATGGTTGTCGAGTTCTTCAGGTGCATTCAACAACTGCCAGAGGAAATCACACGACTTCTCGTGCAGGCAAGGCAGAAATCGGGGTGTCGCGTCGTGCCGAAATGTTTGGTGAAAGAACCGCTTGTGCAAGCGCCATCGATCACCATAAGGCAAATTGGAAGAAGCAAAAGCTACTCCACACCTTGAATAAAAAATCAAGTTTAGTGGTGCGATGAGGAAGGAAGAACTAACAAATCGTTGGAAACGAGGTAGGGACGATCTGAATAGTTACTAGACCGTTTCTCCATCAGGTCCTTGGCAACCTTCTCCGAATTGATGATGATGATTTCCTTTCCCAACAGTCTGGAATAAACTATGTCGCCTGCATGGATGTAGACTTCACTGAACGAGGTGAAATAGACGTACTGTAGCTTACCGTATGTTTTGGCCCAGTCGGCGTAAGTCGACCATGGGGCGCTTGTGTTGATTCCGATCACATTCCCGATAAATGGTAAACCGGGGGGTCCAGGGGGCAATGGACAAGGGTTTCGACTCGTGAGAGCTCGTCTTCCGATCCATAGAACTAGGACACAGCTAAGGACCAAGGCACCCATCACGGTAGTCTTCGAGTCGAACATCGCGTGGGGGAATGATGAATGCAAAGCAGACTCACGGATCAATATTGTATTTATAGTCGTGACTGTATGCCAGTGCCAGTGCCTGGATGCCTGTATGAGCCAAAAGAGTTTCAGTGGCACTCGAACGGTCAGCCTGTCATACCGAAAGGCCCATCAGCCACTGATTGGTCACGAGTCATGCAGAGGTCAAGCCTGTGGACTGGAGCTTTCACAGGCCCAAAACAACGCATACTCTGCCCACTATGGACAGCCTTGATGTTCGGAGAACGCCACGGTGTGGTAGGTTCACCGGAGACCGAGGCGCACACACGAATAGCGCAAGGATCACTAGAATCGAGAAGAGCTGAGTACATAGACAGAAAAAACGGGCGCGACAGTACCTAGAATCGAGAAGTTACAATACTGAGGAAAGAAGGGGGGGTCGACACGGAAAACCAATATACAAAGACAGACACGGGCCTTCAAAGAGGCCTACTAATCCATGACACGGTCAGTCAACACAGACGTTCAGAACCTTCCTAGGACATCAAGTTGCGCGTCTGTAATCTGTAAGTAGATAGCTTGACGCGGGAGGCACGATGTTGAAGCACCAGATGTACTGATGTTGTCCAACGAATAAGATCAAGCAGCAAAAAGAGTGGTCCTGGGAATATTAAGTTAGTTGTTAGATGCCACTAGCCCTTCTCTCCCATCAATTACAAGGATGACGTCGCGGATCGAACAACTCACGATCATTCATCTCCCGGAAGTGCTGGAGGCAAGCTTAGCTTTGCATCAAAGCAGTGGAAACGAGGGATGGACGTTGCGATTTCAAATGTTTCACGCACAATCACTTCAATTGCTGCGGGCGCTTGATTGAATCGTCTTCTCTGCAATAGCTGGTGAGGAAGTGCGCTCAACGGATAGGTGAGACGATGATGCTGACGAGAAAAAAAGAGTCGGAGCCTTGCTCTATCTGAGCCTGAGAAAGAGAAGCAACGGCGCTTCGAGGTGATACAAGGCAAGATATTTGCAAGTATGGTCATACTGACGGGGACACAAGAGTAGAGCAACACTGGCCCAGGGGGCGCACAGCCAATCGAAATTCAAAGCTGAAGTGAGATATGTACTGTCGCATTCCTCGCAGATGGTAAGCACATCGTGGGACGCCGGGGAATCTTTGTTCTAAAGTGTAAAAGATGGCACGAAACTGGACACCGATAGTCGTTGGGAGTCCTGTCGAGAACATTGTGGTGTCGAAAGATGGAATGTAGATCGTGTGTGGGATACTGAGCAACCAGGTGATCGTCTGGAACGCGGCTAGCCACGACACGGTGACCGAGTTCCAGCCTGGAGATGGCAGCAGATGCGCGCATGCGGTCGACTCAGACCTCGACGCCCTCCGCACAGCAGGTCCCTCAAACCGCTCACACGGCACAACTGGCTCAAGGCGCTCCGAGCGAGCGAGTCGCGACCCGTCGAGCGGCCCAACCCGAGCTGCAGATTCCTGATATTTTACGAGTAATAAGTATGGCGGCACCCCGGGTGAGGGCGAAGGCGAGGCAGTGTGTGAACAAGACAATCGCAGCAACTGGGTCTCTGAGGGGAGTGCCTGTGGTTGGGGAGGGGTTGGTCGCCAAGTGGGCGGGGCGTGCCGAGAGAGAGTTTTTGCAAAATGTTTGAGTGTAAACCTGGTGGATTGATGTGAGATGATATGTATGAGAAGGAAGATCATTATCATCACTCTATGTACGACTAGGAGTAGTGATTAATATATATTACGATGGAAGTCAGACTGACCAAAAAACTACATGGCTATCGTCGAGCATACACTCGTCCATAGTCAGGACATCCTTACATGACAAGCAACGTTATCGTCGTAGTCCACCATCACAGTTGGCATGCATTAAATCAACAACGTCAGACTGTACCCCGCCAATCCTAGCACTATGTGAATGAAGCGGGTCAGCAACAACAGACAGACAGACAGATACTACACGGCCACGCACGGTATCCCGTCAGCTTCTCAAATGGCGTATGGAAATATACGCTCGTCGTCCCAAGCGCAAACAACCAAAGGGCGACAAGCCCCAGTGCGGCATACACCGACCACTTGTGCATCCGTGGATACAGGCCCGACCACGTTGCAGCGGGAGCTCGCGTATTCGTCGTCAGTGCCGGCCTGATCTGGCCCACGAGAAACAGAATAGACATGGTCAGGAGGAACACGTGCCCAGATACGTCGTGGCCCCTGCGCAGCCGCGGTACAGTGCGCCACGTGCCAGCCTCGGGTAGCACCCACGGGGATGCGAACAGGCCAGGGTGCGTCTCGGGCGCGAGTGAGGTCCTGGAGAAGCAGTACTCAAGTGGGACGGAAAATGAGCCACCTGATGGTAGGGCAATGATGCACTCCCCACCCGAGAGGACGATCGCGCGCTCAAGGATAGCGGGGCCGAAGAACCAGCGGGTAAAGGCGACCCATGCGAGGGAAGCGACGACCCACTGGAGTATGCGGCGGAGGGTCTGGGTGTGTCGTGGACTGGTGAGCCAGATGAAGAGGAATGCGAAGGATGTCCAGCCCCAGGTGCGCTTGATGAAGAGGACGTTGAGGACATTGGACTTGTTGGCGAAGTAGTGGGTATTTTGTAGAGGGTGGGGAAGGTGAGAGAGAAAGGGATCTGAGGTGTCGAGGAATGTGTTGTTCTTGACAGAGTAGACAGTACCGAGGAAGAGAACGAGAGTGAGCGTTATCAAGGCAGCTTGTCGGGCATCAAAGTGCATCGTCATGATTCAATCAGTGGCTGGTATATGTGAGTAAAACGGAGGCTGTTGCGGACTTTGTAAGTACTTCAATCGCCACTGCAAAGCCACTGCACACTTTGATTACACCGCCCACGTTGGCAGACATCTTGATGGGCCGTCCAGTGAAATTATTTTCGTGGTCGATGCGGCCTGTCCAATTGAAAGAAATAGTGGCAAGACCTAAATCGTTGCTAACAAGCATGAACTTGGCGAAACGAACAGACTATGATAAAATTCTGCTCTGAAGTGAAACTTATACTGTATGTTGCTTCTTTATCTCTCAGTTTAACTTGAATGGCATTCATTCGCAAATTACGAAAAAAAAATCAATGACCTGCAAGAGCAATGCCAAGCAGTAACACCATACTATTATCCTGTTGATGGGTGGAGTGATCTCACGACCCAATGTGTTTCACTTCTGCCTGCCGGGTATATAAGGGCCACTTATTTGCGCCAGTGCTTGTGACGAGCTTCTGATACCTCCCTTTCATTTCTCTGATTCGGTCTAGTTAAGCTCAAGCCATGTCTCCCTTTCCTGTTCCGGTCGCACAGGTGTATGGTTACAATTATCTTTCTTCTGTCATTTGCACTGTCTTCTACAGTGTGGCATGTATGCAAACGTGAGTAGTTGTTCTCATCATCTTCGTACCAGTTCTGAACAAAGTATGTCTCTATCTTCCGACCAGATTTTTCTATTATATCCAGTAGGGTCATTCATTTCTTGCACTCGGGTCCTTCAAAGTAGAAACATATCAGTCAAAATAGTTTTATTCCCACAAAAATAAACTTCAAAATCACGCTCACAACAGTCCTCAAATGGGGACTGTTTTCTACTTTGAAGGACTCTGGTAACTGTCTTATTGCCACTGATACTGTTTTCAGCTACCAGTATGATCCATTGCGCATCAAGATCTTCGTAAGTAAGCTTTCTCAACCATTCTAGTTGATATAACAAGTGTCTCACTGGCAGGTAGCCGCTCTGTGGTACAGCATATATCCCTTCAGTCTATGATTTTATTGACACCATATAGGGCAGCAAACACGCTGCATGAAGGCATGACCATCAGTGGAAGTTCGTCTCTCAGCCTGAGCATGCACAACCTTCGGATCGCTTACACTGAACCCTACACAGCATATAAACGCATTTTTACTGGTCTGGAGAATCCGGCATCGTTCAACACACTGGCTCCGTGAGCTATTGCTTTCTAGATTACTGAATTCCACCACTTGAAACTGAACCTCCACCAGCGAGCTCCTTGCAAGTGTTGTCTTGACTTTCAAATAAACACTATTGACAGTCCATAGTTACAACTGCTTTTGACGGTGAACATTTGGTTTTCATTCTCGGGATGACAAGACTGAAACTGTCAACTCGAAGACCTTTGTCTCATTGCCTGCACAAGGTTTTTTTGTCTACCGAATTTACATTTGTATGTTTTCGATACAAACCCATATCGTCCTCAGATTGTTTACAGAAGTCTAGTCAGCAACAAGAGTTTCATAGCACCGCTCGCTTGGGTAGGGGTCTATGCATAGTGGCTTCATTTTCGACTGAACTTTCAGTATAGCTTCCCCTTGCAATTTACCAGCTCGGTGAGGCAAAATATGGCAGGTATAATCTCAATGGTACTTATTTATGTTGAACAGTGGATTCCATCAGTAAGATGTCGTTTATCATGCTCGCATCAGTAAATTATGACGATCCGGGATCCAGTCGTCTCTGCCGATGCGCTACATATCAAAAATGGATCGTCAGTCATTTTCTTCAATCCAGACAGCAACCACTTGTACACTTAGCCTATTTAATCATAGAATCCATGTTGTGTCGTTCAGAACAACAAGTGACAACTTTTTTACGGCAAGGATGGATTCGTTTAACACTCGGAAGACAAGTACTCAAATTATATGATAGGCCATGGTGCTGTCATATTGTTCCGTGGCGGCTGGTGTTGACGTGCTAATTGCGACATTCCTCACATATTTAATCATTCGCAGACGTGTCTCCACTGTATCCAAGGGGTAAGTGCAGTAGTTTCTATTTTGGTTGGCGCTCACCTGGATGAAAGTACTGTCAAAATTTTGGAACGCCTTGCGGTGTTCTCCATCAACAGCGGGATTTGGACTGCATTGTTCTCCCTTCTTACGGCCATCTTGGTGTGTACTTTATAAACCCAACATGCTGTCGAGAAATCTTTTCTCAAGAGAGGAACCATCTTGACAGGTACATATCTTGTCATTGCACTTGATATATGTGGCATTCTTCATCCCCCTTTGCTCTATCTATTGCAACACGGTCCTCGCAAATCTGAATGCTAGGATATATATCACAAATATTGACATGAACATGACGATGAGTGCCGACATAAGGTTCGCCGAATTGAATGTAGAGTCTGCAGTGATCTCACCTGCCGATCACAACTCGGTTCGTCTGCATGACAAGCCATCATATATCAGGCTTGACTGACATGATCTTGCAGGGGATTCGGAACACCACTGCCAGTCGAATGATGATGTTTTCTGAGACCAACCCCGGCAACCGTTTCCCAGGATCTACGGAGGCACAAACAAATGAGGCGGGGCCAAGTTCATTTTATTGACAGTATCGTGTCGACATCCATGTAGTTGTTAGGATCTCGTTGTAGTGCTGGTACTATACAGATCCGCTGCATATCAAGTATCCGAGTCGTCACGCGAGAAAAGCGCCACTTGCCCACGAAAGAGCTGCACCACATGGGTTAAAAAAACGAAGCGATGACAGAGCTAAATTGGAATTTGAGTTCGATGTTGAGCGGGAGTAGAACCGCGATAGAGAGTGCCGGCGGAGCGGAAACGAATAAAGAGGGGCAACGGAATCGGGAACGGATGTGCATTGTATGTCTCTTCGTCGCCTCGCCTTCCCGAGCATGAGCTAAGCGCATGCAACACGCGGGCATCTTGAGGATGAGGACGAAGACCGACATGACACATGAAAACGAACGGGACGAAGCAGAAGAGGAAGACCTGGTACCGCAGACCAAGCCTCTACACTCGCCCCGCGGGTGTACGCGCAGGGAAACGCACCAGGCGCAGGTCACCCGCGCGCCCTTCCACTTGTTCTGACCCACAGCGCACTTACTAGGGTGCACCGACGGTCACCGCCGCTACCCTCCGAAGCCAACTCCCGAGTCAGCCCACACTTGTTCGCTGATTAGGGAAGATCAGCATGAACCACATCGGGAGCAAATGGACTTGTGAGCAGCGGCTGTCCGCGATCACCAACTTTTTCATTTTATTTCTCCTTGTTCCTCTACACCCGTTTCCCTCTTGTGCCTTGTACGAAGTGAGTTTGGCTTTTGATTTCGCCCCTCGTCTGCGAACTCGGAAAGCTGCGGGTCCAATGGATAACTTAGAGCACCTACCTCTTCCACAACCCTTCTTACCGATCTCTACTAAGATGATACTAGTTTGGACGAAGCACGTCCATTAGCCTTTCATTCAAGGAGAACTCACTGGTTGACGGCGACCCTTCAGCCGTTGTCGAAAATGCACTGTTCGAGGAATTCACATTCTCCGCTGACCTAGCTTGAATACCGGCACGGCGACGAGGGACTGGAGGCTCTCTGACGCTCTTCTTTTACTTCTAAAACACGAAGAAATTAAGACGACGGCGCAATATCGTTGTGCTTTCTCCGAATGTGTCTCTGGGGTGAAATCGTGAGGTGGCCTGGAATGCGATGTGGAGAGAAGTGGCGGCAGCTGATGCTCATGATGAACAGACGACGCCGGTGAGGTCTCAGATTACAATGTTGTTTCAAAATGCATATGCTCACAATCTTGAGGTATGATAGTGGCAGGATACCTTGCATATTGCGGAGCATGATCATCTTCTCATCCGCAGCTACCATGTCATAGTTTGCCGAGCTGGCCATGAACCAGACGGGATGGGGCCAGTCAACGACAAGTCCGATTTGCTGATGTGTTGTAGTGTCCCATGAGTTGGCAGAGACTGCTACACATGCGTCGTCGCATGCCAGTGAGATGGAGTATCGCTTGTCGTTGCTGTGAATAGACAAAGTAAAGAGTTGCTTGAACTATGCGACGGCCTGAGCTCAGGCGGTACGTTTTCCACTCTCATGAACTCCACTGCGAGCTCACTCTCAGTTGCGTGAACACACCACCGAACGGGTCCACCTTCGAGCTCGGTGGACTCAGAAGTCTCGGACCACATGGGCTGCCACTGGGTGGGGGTATCTATGTCGTTGGCGATGATGGTGGGGGGCGCGACGGTGGGGAGCCGCGCATGGTCCGTGGAAGAGCGTCGATGATGTAATATGTTTGTACCAGTTTGTGCGGATCACTTGACTGCGAACTGCCATGTCTCGACCGCAAGACGACCGAAATCAAGAGGCGACGGTATACTTGGTAAGGATTTCCTTCTAATACAAACCTTTGGAGTACCTAACTCCAGTACCGCCAGGGAAATCTCGACGAGCGGGTTACGGACGCGATAGTATGGGAACTTATGCTGCAAGCGGGGCCAGTAAGTACGTATTCCAACCGTTCTCGAGTCTCTCAAAAAATTGATTTGATTTCTTTTTCAGTCAACGTGCATCTCCCAAAGGACCGTGTGTCCATGACGCATCAAGGTTACGGTTTTTGCGAATTCCTGACCGAGGAGGACGCCGAATACAGTTGCAAGATCATGAACCAGATAAAGCTGTGGGGGAAGCCCATACGTGTGAACAAGGTGTGTTGCGACGTGACGTGCGCGTGATGATTCTCGTTTAACTGCGCGTACAGGCATCTTCGGATAAAAAGCAACTGGATGTCGGTGCGAACCTCTTTATCGGAAACCTGGACGAGAACGTGGACGAGCGGCTACTATACGATACGTTCAGTGCGTTCGGGATCATGGCTACGACGGCCAAGGTACGTCGCCAAATATCTTACTCTCATACGTAGTTCACATCCCTCCCTTGTCCAGATTGCTCGAGACCCCGGTTCGGGAATATCAAAGGGTTACGGTTTCGTTTCGTATACCGACTTCGAGTCCTCCGACGCAGCAGTCGAATCAATGAATGGGCAATTCTTAATGAACAAGGCCATCACGGTGCAATATGCCTTCAAGAAGGATGGAAAGGGCGAGCGGCACGGTACATCTGCAGAACGTCTCCTCGCCGCACAAGCCCGGAAAAACAACGCGCTGCCAGTCAGTGCTCGACCACCTCCCGCACCGATGGGGTTCGGTGCTCGACCTCCCGTGCCCGGATTTCAAGGACCGTACCAGGGCCAGTTTGCAGGCGCGTTGGCCCAGCCGCCTCCACCGCCCGGGTTTTCCTCTCAGCAGACGATGGTGCCCCAGCCGATGCCTATGATGGGTGCGCCGGTTGGCATGCCGATGGGGATGCCTCAGGTGCCACTACCGCCGGCGAATATGCCGATATTCCAGCCGGGTGCGTTCCCCCCTCCGCCACCGCCTGGGATGATCATGCCGTCACAGGGAGGAATGGTTCCTCCTCCCCCTCCTGTACCACAGTACTAGTGTTGGACTTTTTGTGGTTTTTAGGTGGGAACGAAAAAAAATCTAAAATCTGTGTTTTGGCAGGAATGCATTCCTTGGCTTTTCTTTAGCGTTCGCTCCATTTTGGGAAACTTTTCAACTCCCCATTACACCAAGCTAAGAGCTCGCACCGAATGCTCCTTTCTCCGTAATTAGGGGTTTCTGTGCTTTCATTCTAATGTGCTTTCATTCTATCTATCATCGCAATAATGGACAGCGTGGTCGATGGTATGTTTTTTTTTTTTTTCCAGTGCGACAAACGATGTTGACGAGCGTGCGCAGGTGTATGTGATGGACATCGTGTTCGCATCAGATTGAATGGATATCTGTGTGTTCGATGCGCTCGCCCATTCAGCTGAATTTGCACGGTACTCGGTTCTCTCTGCTCTCTGAGGGAAGTTGGTTTTCTACGGACATTTGTCCAGTTTTTTGCACGTGATGGTGATGAAGGCGTTGAGATCACGATTGGTCTCGATTGGATCGGTAAATGTCGAGCAGACCAGACGTTGCACACTCCTCTGAAAGAGATTTCGAAGAAGGATCGTTGTTGCAGACACGGTGAAGAACGAAGTGTCACAATCATTGACTCGCCTCTTCGGAACAGGCGTTTCGAACACCATTCTTGTAGTCCATTTTTCCCTCCTTTCGGCGTTCCGGTTGGCTTCCCGTCTCTTTTCCTGCACAGTAGCCTCCTGCGTACGTCCCACTCCAAGTCAAAGTTCCAGATCACGGGCCTTACGAGTGTACCATAATCGGAGATTGGCGAATGGACGTGCACAACCGATCTCCCAAAAACTCATGCGATTTGTACCGTTGTAAGTCGGAACGGCATTCCAATGCCGACCGGACAAAAAAGAGTGTGACTAAGTTATCTAATACTACTGATCTTACCGCACTTAAATACTGCGGTATGGCAAGCCCTGCGTAGACTGGTGACAAGCCATTAACTAGCAAGTGTTGCGAATCCAACTTGTGGTGACTCGCTGCTGAAATTGAACACAGTATAGAACTGCTTGAGAAAAATGGCCCCGAGCGTCCAGGCATCTGGTCGAGTTCAACAGTCAGCATCATCATCTGAAAACACAAGAGGAGGTGTTGAATATGAGAATCTCACCTTCATGCCCCTCAGAAGTTGCAATCCCACTGAAACAATCGCTCGAGCGATACTTGACCTGCCGCAGCTTCAGGATGTTGGCAGGCACTAAATACGGCTTCCCACCAATGGTAAAAGTCACGGAAGGAAAGGAATTGCATGGGACTAGAGGGAGTCAATCAAAAGTTCAAAGTATCAACGTCGATCGAAACTCACAGGTGTAGTAACCATTCTCGAAGGCCTTACCACCTTCTGCCTGGTGCAGAGCCAAAACTCGCGACGGATCACCCCAAATTAAGTTGGAACCGGTATCGATGATGGCGGGTACATCTGTCAGAACTATGTTGTCATTGACTTTAATGTTATCTATGTTCAGTTTCCAGTAATCCTGAAAGGATCTTGTAAGTATGCATCCCTTATCATCTGGCGCTTACGCTTACCATATCTGTTACAGGAGTAAAGGCGAGGCTGCCATCAATGTAAAGTGCCTCGTTCATTCCGCCGACATACAGCTCGCCTCCAGAATCTGTGAGCTTGATTGAAAACACAGATTGAGGCAGCTTTCCTTCACTGAAGAGCGTGTGAAGCAGGGGGCTCTGATCCTGAAAATCTGAGAGAGATGGGAAAGCCATTCCCAATATACCATCCGGAGAAAACCTAGATACTGCCAACTGAGAAGAGTATGTTGTTGCAGAACCGATGGTCTGAGTGTCTGCCTACTCATTGGTCAGAAATGATCATGTTCGCAAACAGTGGAAAACATACGGTGAAACCAGCAAAAGTTACATTGTCTATGTATTGTTTACCTGTGGCAATCGCACCATCCTGAAATTCTACACGAAAATCTTCATTGAGGGCCTTGGCAGTTCTGGACGAAGCGGTATTCCAGAGGTTACGGTGGCTTCTGCAGTTCTTATCACCGTTTGATGCTGGAACAAAGAAGTCGCTGGGTCGAATAAGACCAGAGAGAGGATGGCACCGACGGAAAACACTTGCCTAAAACCGGTGTCGATCAGGACTAAAGTGGCGACTAGAGTGAATGGGTGTCGCGGAATGCACGGACATTGAACTTACCAGTGAAGGATTTGGGGGGAGTGCCGATGAAAATGGTCGCATACCATCCAGGAGTCTTGTAGTACAAACGAACACCAGGTTCACAACTCATATCAAAGCCAGCTTGACTGCTCTGGGCGCACCCCCGTTTCAAAGCAGAAGAACGGAGCGTTCCCGTTCTCCGAGTCCTTTCAAAACTTTCCACGCCATGAATGAGCAAAAACGATGTCCTAGTCCATCACAGGACAACATACGCGGTATTTGATCCAACCTGAGATTCGAGCAGATTAATATCAAAAGTGCTCTTCGCGTTCAACGACGAAGAGTGTTTGGTCAGTGGTATGGCCATGCCCGGGCCATTACTTGCCCTTCTAGAATCAGGTGTTGGGGCAGCCAAAACAGCCACTGTGACCGCAATGGTTGTAATAGCCTTGAAGAGCATTTTGGAGGAGCAGAAACACCAGCGAGTACTTACATGCCCTTGACTTTAAATGTCGGAATCCATCGGGTCTTGGATGTAACCTGATGAAGAGGGTGAAACTGATGAGGTTTCCACTGTGTACCGTTTCCTATATCAATAATGTCGATAATGTGCGTCCGTTGATCGGCGCCGATGATCATCTAACTTGAATGATCGTCCCAAGTTGCTGCCGTGTACTGTCACCCATAGTGGTCACACAAAGACTCGTATATGGTCATGTAAACAAATGTCAAGCGTAATCGACCCATGATGCATGATGATGGCATGGTGCGCATTAGTGCATCAAGATCGATTATCACAATCTCCAGGATGCGTCTATCTCCTCGCGGTCCACAGCGAATATCTGTCTCGCTTCATCAAATCGTTTCATACGCATGGCGACTGAGAGTGGATGATATCCCTGGCACATTGGCATGTGCCAACGTATTATTACCTTCTCCCTCTTCCATCCTCCGATTATCTGAGCAGGAAGCCTCTCTCCTCCCCAAGTACTTGTGGTACCTACCATGCAACTTCAAGTTGCGATCTGTCCAGGGTCGCGCCCTTGTATCGCCATAGCCGTCTCTGCAACTCTAGCCAACTCCCTCGACAACGCTTCCGATTGGTCCTACTTACTAGTACTAGCTGAACCCTAGTAAGTAACGTACCGGCCTCGGATGGGTAGCGGTCGGGGTAGCGACGGCCCCCTGGTGCCAAGAGCTTTTGCGAGCTCGAAACTGCTACCATATCACTCCTTGACCTGCCCGTACTTGTGGTACATCACTGCGGAGAGGGGTGCTGGCAGACGGATGAGCAAGCAGGCACAGTGACCGCAAAAAACGGACTGTCACCCCACGTCGTTAGTACGAACTTGCTTCGGACCGTTGAATAACATGTAGAGATAGTAGTACATCTGTTCCCTAGTAGTAGTACTCACATTCTCTCGAGACCTCGACTTTGAGAAGGCGGCGTATGACCTCCCCAATACCAAAGACTGCCTGGAGGCTCTCGAAGCAAGCGACCGCCCGTCTTCCGAGGGGAATAGGCTTGATACAATTATGTAATAGCTCTAATAAGCATCTATGATCCAAAAAAAATCATGTGGGCCTGTGGGATTTTCCACGTGTTCGCACTGAATTGAGCCACCTTGAGTGTCAGAGCGTCTGAATCTCTTCTCACTCTGCGCTATCATGATTCTTCAGTCCTCCATTTTGCTCTTCCAATACCTGCTGGCTCCCGTGGCCCCTTTCTCTTGGTTTGACATCCCCATCAGTTCTCTTGACTTGGTCGCCGCCTTCCGCCTTTGCTACGTCCTTCGGCACTTCAGGGAGAATTTGCGAGCCGAACATGCCAAACGACGTGCGACGGACATCAAGCACACCCCAGCCGAGGACCGCTCGTGTATTCGGGACGTGCTTGCCGTACTGACCGTCGTCTACGGCGGCGAAGCAATCGCAGGTACGTCTCCTTGCAATCGAGTCCCCATTGCAACTCCGTACATTATCGATGAACTGACGCTCGGCTTCTCACACGCATGAAATCACTTAGCCCCCCTCCTCGGCGTCCCGACCTCGTTCATGATCTCGGGCGTCGGCCCGCTCATGTACGTCCTCGCGTACGTACTCGTCGATGCCCTACCGTATCTCCCGCCGATGACGGGGCCCACGGAGTTACCACTGTCATTCTTGGACGGTCATTCGCGCGCAATGCTCGTATGCACACTCGTCCCGCCCGTCGTGCTCGGCAGTTCGTCGAGCGTGGTATCCAACTCGCCCTGGGCGCTCTTGCTCACTTCGTTCGTTCGTGCTGTCGTTTTGACACTGCGCGTCCGCGTTGCTGACTGATTTCCTGTCTTTTTTTGCCTCGCTGTTTTCAATTTCCACCCACACACATCCTGCAACAACGACAGTTGATCACCAACGGTGGCTTCTTCCTTACCAACCTCGTCTCCTTCTTCCACCCTACGTCGCTGACGCTCGCGACGCCCGCAGAGCTCCTGCCCTACGGCTGGACTACGACAGACTTGTGGAGCGCCCCGCTCGTCACTGGAATCTACGCGACGCTAACGCACGCACAGCCGTTTTGGGCGGACTTGCACGCCGTGCTCGCGGGCGTCCTTGGGGGCGCTGGCGTGGGTGCGGGCTTGGAGAAGATCGCTCCGTTGGACCCTGAGACCGCGCGTTCGGCGTGTGCGTTGGTGCTCTCTGGATTGTTTGCTGCGCGTGCGGCAGTCAATTATGGGTTGGTGGGCAAAGGCAAGGATGTTGGCGAACGAGGTGGGTGCTCGTTTTTTCGCTAGCTCGTTTGTGCCGTTTGCGTGGATCAGTGTGTTGACATTGGGTTACGAACAGGCACAGAAGTGGGCCCGGGCGCGGCAGAGAAAGTCAAGCCTGCCAACTAGGGGGACATCGATGCTCGGCGCGATGGAATCCTTTGTGCTGGATTTAAGTGATTGTCTGGAAAGAACATTCTTGGAATACCTGCTCAAATTGTTGATAACCACGAAATAGATGGATCATATGTACCAAGTGAAGCCAAACAACATGATGATTGATTAAGAATTTACAAAGCCCAGACCGACATGATGTGACATATAATCGTTAGTACAAAGTCCCGGTTGACACGCATGTTATAGCCAGTAAGAGCACCCAACATAGAAAACAAAAACAAAGGAAGCGAATAAGGAGGACGGTCTCATGGTATCTCTCCTCTGCTCATATGCAAGTGACACGGACGTTAGCAAGGAATGGCAGTGGAAAAGCAACCACATATTACGGGAAATCCAAAATTCTTCCTCCGTCAAGCTTTCAAGTTCCAGCTTCGAAACCATTGCTACGAAATCCCGGGCCAAAGGGGAGGTCCAGTTGAAACCCTCTCGACTTCTGGCCCACGTCGGACGAGGTATGTATGGGGCTGGCGCGAGATTCATGCCACATCCGCTAACCCGATGATGTACTTATCCCACTTGTAGTAGTAGCAAAACCGGACGAAGGGCCTTTCGTCCGGTTCCATTACTACTAGCCAGTTGAACAAGTTATCTTGGCATAAAGTAAATTGCTCGGGAAGTGCGTTCGAAGATGCGTCTGCCGCTCGCGAGGGTCGACTCATCGGTCGATGCGTGCCCAGCCAAAGGAGAGATAGTATCAGTGTCGACCATGAGCTGTAGCATGTACGACGGTGGGTGCGTACATACTGCAACACATGGTCGACAGTGACCCACCCAAGTACTATTCGCACCGGGAATTTTGTCTAGTCATGAAATTTGTCAGTTCGAGGACCACAATGACGCCGAACGTGAAGGCGGCGGCGTGTTGGAGGCCTAGGGTTGTAAGATGTTCTGTCCGACAACACGAAGATGTCAATGCTACGCTGCAGAACAGCGGTCCAGAACGAGTCCGCGGCTGTCACAATAGTTGTTTATAGTACCAGCTAGGCCGGGGACTCGTTCTGCATCGGCACAATTGCCTCAGATCATACTTAGTAGTGATAACGAGACCGCGTAAGCGGATGATGACAGGGGGAGTCGGATGACCATCAGTAGTCGCCGCGAGCACGACATGCCATGGGCGTCGGCGGGGCAGGGATAATCCCAGCGAGAAAGGGTGAAGGGGAAACATGGAAAAGAGAGAAGGGATGGAATGCCCAACAGCCGACAGAACGAGCTGCTTTTATACCGACGACGGGCGTGTGGAGTGGATCATTGTTCTATTGTCCCACAAGACAGGACAATAGCTAGAAGTGGCAGGGAGTCAACAAAAGTAAGTGGGGCCACTGAGTGGCATGTGATCTGGATCCGTCATTCGGGAAGTCTTACTTCATTGTTTTACTTTTCCACTGGTTCCTGACACAAAATCCAACCCAAACCCGTGTGGTGCAGCTCTTCTGAATCGTGGTGACGATTGGGATACATGATACACAACGGATCTGTCCAGTCCCAGTGCTGCAACGAGATCCTAAGAACTGCGCGAACGTTACTGTAAGTTAAAATCCATACTACAAACACACAATCAATAAAATGAACTTGGACCTGCCTCACTGTTTGTTCGTGCCTCCGTATATCTTCGGACCACTTCAATGGGTTGCCAGGATCTCAGAAAACATTGTTCCAGTGGTATCGCTGAGCCAGCGCTGGTCACAAAGACGTCGATGAACCGAGTTATGATCGGCAGGTGAGATCATCGTCGACTCTATATCCGATTCGGCGAACCTTGTATCTGAGCCAGGCGCGCTTGTGCATGTCAGCGAATTGCCAAATAACTTACATGCTCGCTCGCTCGTCTGGGAATTGCAGAGACCGTATAGAGGGCTTCGAATGTTCAGCTTCTTCGGCAGTGCTCATGCAGGAAATTCCTAGCATTGGCTGCGGAGGACGAAGCGATAATGGTCAAGACGCTACTACCTCACATGAGTATTTCAATGCGACGGCCATCACTCGAGCCTGAGGACAGCCGACTCGAGCAAGAGCGGTCAAGGCGCAATGTTAGAGCGATCATAGTACATTCCTCAGCATCCTCTTTCTCTTGGGGGGCCGGAGCGAGGTTCGCGCTCGCCGACCTCTGGGATTCAAGGTTCACGGTGGCGAACGGTGGTCTGGGAATGTGACGCTGACGTGGATGGTGTCATTCTGAGACTAGATGTGAAGACACTTGCGGTAGTGAGAGGTAAGAGGAGCGTTTGCGAGGGAAATGATACGTAGTCTCGCAAATTTCAAAACCCTATCACTGCCATTAGTAGGGACTTATATACCAGACTTTCAACGAGTTTAGACACGAATGCTTGTTGCTTCAAGGGGTGCGTTCAAGTTCCTTCTGGGCAGTGACTACGTCTACACACGGCTGATTTCCCAACTTACGACTGGCAATTCCAACTGTCAAGACTCACATGAGCGCTGTTCGTAGATGATATCACTAACATTCCTTTTCTTTACATATCATCAGTACAAACCCCCGGTCAACAAACATGTTAGAGAGTGCATACAACATATCAGAAAAGGTAATTCTATAGATTAAAAAAAATCATTGACGGAATCATCTGCAAGTGACACGGACGTTAGCAAGAGACAGTGAAAAGGCATTGCACATTGGGGGAAATCCAAGATGGCGTGATGTTCTTCCTCCGTCAAGCTCCAGTTTCGGGACCATTGTCCACAGAGTCCGAAGGAGAGGTCCAGTTGAACCCTCCGGGTCGACTTCACGTCGGATAAGGTATGTATGGAGCCGGCGCGAGATTCATGCCATGGAGGCTCTTGTTTGCCATCTCGATCATGTACTTGTCCCACTCGTAGTAAAGGAACCGGACTAAAGGGAGAAGCGGCCAGCCGGACAATGGGTGCCCAGGCCTGCGTACTGTAAATCGTTCCGGAACACGTTCGAAGATGGTCCGCCGCTCGCGGGGGTCGATGCGTGCCCAGTCGACAGGAGAGATAGTGGTATCGTCCACCTGCTGCAGGATGTATGCACCCAAGTATTTGCACCGGGAATTCTGTCCAGAGGCGGAGTCCCCCACTTCGAGGAACACATTGACAGCGAATTCGGAGGCCATGATATGTTGGGGGTCATAACGTGCCCTGCCCATCAACAACGCGCCCTTCAATTCGGGTGGGGCATTGATGGGCCTGTATTTTGAGTTGATGCCACGCTGGCAAACAACAGTCCAGATCGAGTCACCAGCGGGTACGATAAACGCATGACCATTAGCAAGTTGCCTCAGATCATAATCTCCAACGAGATCGCGTGACCTAACGATGACAGGGGGGATGGGTTTCGGATAGACTCTCGACCAGTCCAAATTGAGCGAGCGTTGGACAGCTTCGATGCAGCTGATGGGGTAAGTGTCGAAATTTGGTCCCACGAGGGAAGATACAGTGCAGGGCTGGGGAGCGTAGTATTGGAATGTTTGAAAGTCGATCTCGTTGTTCCCGGTCCGTGGAATAAGGCCACCTGTGAACGTAAATAGTGCGGTGGGCCAGGGACAGGCCAACAGGTTGACGGGTTGAGTGTAACCTGAGGAACCATTCGAGTCTAGAAATGCGCGTTGTACCATGGCCACTACAGGACTCGGCCACTGATACGTGCCAAGGGTGTAGCACAGATTCATCGGAGAGCGCGGCTGATTTTGATCCTGGTCGGTAAAGCCGCCCCGAATTTCCCCGGACGAAGGGTAGGTGAGTGTAGTCGAACAGCTTGAAGGGTTGCCAGTGGTTCC
Organism: Leccinum arenicola; assembly: GCA_038092295.1. Taxonomy (NCBI): domain Eukaryota; kingdom Fungi; phylum Basidiomycota; class Agaricomycetes; order Boletales; family Boletaceae; genus Leccinum; species Leccinum arenicola. Next base: position 24,758 of record JBBPQC010000285.1, read on the forward strand.
AACTTCGGGCAGACCGGAGGGAACACAGCATGGGGTTGCGGGACAGGGCGCATCACGATCAAAGGTAGGAGCAGTGCGCGGCTGGGGAAGGTCGAGAGGGGGAGTATCAACAGATGCCCCGAGTACGACGTGGGGCGTCGGAGGGGCAGGATCCGAAGCAGGGTAAGTCCAGTGAGAAACAGGGTGAAGGGAAAACATGGAAAAGAGAGAAAGAATGGTATGTCCAACAGTCAACAGAACGAGCTGCTTTTATACACCGGGGGCATAATCGGGTAATCGTATTTACTATTTCCCACCTGCTATGTACCCGACGTTTATAACACCGTGTGAGTAATCTCCAAATCGACGACCCCCCTGAAATATTGGGCATCAGGAGT
>JBBPQC010000286.1:0-25118 GCA_038092295.1 Leccinum arenicola
AGGGGATAGGGAACAAGCGCTCCATGATGCATGAGCAGGTGTAGATCTTTGCACCAGAGTTCACGCGGGGAGATTGAACAGAGGCATCGTCGGAGTCTGAAACGCGGCATCCGCGCCGATTGTTTTTTCCCTAAAACGTTGCCGAGGGATGTAAGTATTCCTTCGTTGCATCGGCATGCTTCCGCTAACCTTTATCCAGCGAGTCTTGGATTTCCGGGATCATGCCGTGCAAGAATCCGCAGAATGTATAAAAGTACTGTGGACGCGTTGGGTGGTATAAGCCCAACATGATGTATCCCGCCCGTTTCTCGTATTTTCCGCACAAGTTTACTCTCAAGAATGCCATTCCCATGTTACCTCGACTCGGGCTTTGCCTACGAGCGGGGTTGCGTCTACATCCCTCCAGCCTTCGTGCCAGGCAATACAGCATTCCGGTCCCGCGTCCCAAAAGGAGCAAGGTATGGGAGTCTGCTGATGAGGCGGTCAAAGATGTCAAGAGTGGTAATGTCCTCTTGAGTGGAGGTATGTCTCCAACTACCGCGCACGTTTCCTCAGGCTCGAGCTCTTGTGTTTTATCTAGGGTTTGGACTGTGTGGTACCCCAGGTGACTTATACGATCAGACCCGATGGAATTGAACTCATAAAGCTTACTGTAGAAACTCTGATTACTGCCCTCTCGAAGAGGCAAGATGTGAGAGGGCTGACGGCCGTATCCAATAACGCCGGCTCGGGCGAGGGTGGTTTGGGTAGGTGACATATCCGCAGGTGGTGCGATGCGTTAACCGACGACTTATAGTCAAGATGCTCAAATCAGGACAACTGGAGAAGCTAGTCATTTCGTACCTCGGAGGGTAAGTCACTCACCCTGTCTTTGGTAGCGGTGACCCGTTTCACTGACTTTGGTTAGCAACAAATACCTCGAGCGAATGTACCTGGATGGCAAGATGTCGCTGGAGCTCGTACCCCAAGGCACTCTCGCGGAGCGCATAAGAGCGCACGCTGCAGGCATACCGGCATTCTTCACCCCCACCGGAGCTTCTACAGCGGTCGAAGACGGTGGGATACCGATTCGTTTCAACGCTGGCGGATTTAGAGACGGTATTATGATTGATGGTAATAAAAAGGAGTTTAGAGTATTTGATGGGAAGCGATACGTCATGGAACCAGCGATCGCAGGTGACGTTGCCTTTGTGCATGCATGGAAAGCAGACGAAGCAGGGAACCTGGTGTTCAGGTCGGTCTGTTAGTGCAGTTTCTCCCGGCTGCTGATCTGATGTACTCATTCCAGATATGTCGCCAATAATTATAACAACGTCATGGCAAGGAATGCAAGATTGACCATCGTGGAGGTACGCATCGACATGTTGTTCCTCAATCGTTACTTCATCCTTTGCATAGGCTGAAGAAATTGTGCCTATAGGTGCTCTGTCGCCGAATGCGATTCATTGCCCTGGTATCTTTGTTGACCGAATCGTCAAGTGCACGGAGCCCAAGCAGTTTGAAATTTTGGCTACTGCGCCTCCGCCGTCTGCGAACGGCGACAAGGATACCAAGACGGTGCAGAGCGCTCGCCACAGAATAGCAAGACGCGCCGCACAGGAGATAGGAGATGGATTCTATGTCAACCTTGGAGTTGGAATTCCCACTTTGGTTAGCGAATATATTCGTCCTGGCATCAAGATTTGGTTGCAAGGCGAGAATGGTGCACTGGGAATGGGCCCATTCCCGTCAGAGATTGAAGCCGACCCGTCAGTGCTTGCAGTCACTTCCTGACTAGCCCACTTGAACTTTTCGTGCAGAGACATCACGAACGCTGGAAAAGAGACCGCGACGCTGCTGCCTGGTGCATCAACCTTCGGTAAGCTGGGCTCCCATATGGTTACTGGAGCTGTGCTTGATCGCTAAGCCCGACAGATTCGGCTGACTCTTTTGGTATGATTCGCGGAGGTCACATTGACGTTACTATTCTTGGAGTATGCCTCGAGTTTTTCTCAGGAAAAATGCATGCTGACGATCCACAGGCTATGCAAGTGAGTGGGAGTGGCGACATTGCAAACTTTATGATCCCGGGCAAGCTTGTGAAAGGTGAGTCGGGCGTCGTTGACCGTGATTTGCCGGGGATCTCAGTTGTGCAAGGTATCGGAGGTGCCATGGACCTCGTGTCGAATCCAGACAAGACGAAAGTGATCGCAGCAATGGAACACTGCGCAAAGGACGGCAGCCCCAAGATTGTGAAAGAATGCACGCTTCCCCTTACAGGTGCTCGTGCTGTGAGCCGAATTATCACAGATCTCGCGGTTTTCGACGTCGACAAACACAGTGGGACCCTCCAGCTGACGGAATTGGCGCCGTACGTGACTGTTGATGAAATCAGGGCGAAGACTGCCTGTGACTTCGTCATATCCAAGGACCTGAAACAGATCTCTTAAAAAGGTCGTCGTGGTGATGACACGTTAGAGCCGCCTATTCGACGATATGTATAGTCACGATTCCCCGCGTTATTAGGAATTTGTTAGTCTGTCTCCGTTTGCTTAGGCGGGGGAGGTGGGTTGATTGCTGCGGCTGAAAATTGACGGGCCGGGAATAAACTTGTGTGAATCCACGCGTCGAGGCTGCTTTGAGTCTTTGACCCAGTTTAGTATCTAGACCAACAACAAGCTCTTCATCCGCCGGGTCTCTCGCTACCATGAACTGGCTGGTCAACTTTTTCGCTGGCAGTTCACAGCAGTCCCTGCGACGAGGCCAGGCAATGTCGAGCACCCGCGAAGCTTTCTCTCTCCCAACAACATCCCCTACAACATCCCCTCCACACCCTGATACGTTCAACCCAGATACCCTCCAGCCCTCGGATCCCCCCAGTGCCACATATACCTACCCTCCTCAGTCCCCCGTGAGTGCGTACGGCTACGTGCCAACAGCGTGAGTAGCTTCGTCATCCATTTAGCTAATGTCTGAGCGCAACACTCTATAGCTCGCGGTCTCGGCCCACCACTTTGCTTCCTCTACACAATATACCTTACACCGACGCAATAACGCCGTCACCACCATATCCACCATTGGCCACTACATGGAACCGGATAAAACTCTGGCTTGCCAGGGAATACCCAGAACTAGGGGACACTCTCAATTACGGAATTCTTCCCCAGGACATGGCACAGATAGAGATGCAGTTTGGTTTCGCGCTTCCGCAAGCGATTCGAGAGTCGTATTTTGTCGTCGACGGTCAGGAAGCCGAGTCGTCTGCTGGGTGTCCCGAAGGTCTTTTCTTTGGACTGTCCCTACTCCCTCTCGAGGACGTCCTGGAGGAGTGGAGGTTCTGGAGGGAGGTCGACGATGATCCGGCGACCGGGGCTAACCCCCGTCTTCGTGAGCTCATGCAATCTATACCAGATGGCTGGATACGCAAGGAGTACTCGCAACGTGGCTGGATACCCCTCGTGGTTGACAAGGCTGGCAACTATATCGGCGTGGATCTCAACCCTGGGGACGGCGGATGTGTCGGACAGGTAATTGTCTTTGGCAGGGACTTTGACACCAAAGTTGTCCTCTGGCGCGGCGACGGTTCTGGTGGTTGGGCAAAGTGGTTGTCAAATTTTGCGGACGAGCTGGAGAATGGAGATGGGTTTGAGCTCGGGCAGGCGAACAACGATGGGGAGGGGAGCGAAGACGAGCTTGGGTACGAAGCATATTTCTATGACGGGAACGGGCGCGGGCAAGGAGACGGCGGAGGTGAAGGAGGTCTAGGTGGCTTACGCATGTCCGGACCATACCGAGGATGGAATCCGATGGAAGCATTGGCGGACAAGAGCGTCAAAAAGTGGTATGAAGCCGGGCTTTTGCAAGACATTTCATCCCCTGTTGAAAAGGGCAAGGTAACCTCTGGAATTCTGCAAACACTTTCTTTGCCTAACTCATCGACGATCCAGGTTCCTGACAACCACGGTCTGGGTGTCCTCAGCTTCGATGAATCCGCAGCGCTGGTACCCATACCAGTCTTTGGGAAGCAATCCAGTGAAGAGCTACCTGTGCCGGCTCAAGCAATCGACAACGACAATACCTGTGATGTTCCTGTCATATCAGTCACCAAACCACCAGCGCCTCAACCTGTCAATCTACCGAGTGTAAATGATGTACCGCTACCTTCACCACCGGATTCGACTCGCTCCTCTGTTGACGTTGACCTCGAGGCTGGCCGCGGTTTGCGACGACCAATCAAAGATGTTGTCTCTACCAGCAAACCTTCAGTGCGGGAAGTAATGCGACCTGGCGCAGTATCTCATGTCTCCTCAATGGAGCAATCTCCAATGGGCGAGGAAGACACCGACCCTCTCGTTCATGCTGCTCCTCTGGAGTCCGTTATCAGCCAATCTTCATCCGTTGAACCAGAGGTTGCGCTAATACCTCAAGCAGCAGACGACGAGGAGCCAAGTACATCATTGTCACCTCCTGAAGATGACGTTCTACCAGACAATACTATTCGGCTCGTTGGTGGGGTTTCATCACCATCTGACATCGACTCACCACAGCTCGACGACCAGCTTGACGACGATGCAGTAGAAGCCGTCGTTTCTGACGTTCCTATTGCAGAGTCTTGTGAACCTAGGAAAGAAAAGATCCATGACAAGACCAAGTCGTCGAGTCTTTCATCGCTCAGGAGACTCAGCGCTCACTTCACAAGCGGGAAATGGAAAAGGGACTCTGGTAGTAACAATAGTGTCAAGGAGGCACTATGATGTTCCTCTGTCTGTTTTCGCTGCTACCCCCGTATATCTTTTGGTTTTGTCTCAGCATACATGTACACGATGTGTTCCGGACGTCGTTCTGCACCCCTCCTTGCCCTAAACCAATATTCTGCTTCCCTTTCGTTAATTGTTGTTTTCTCGAATTCATCATCCCCTTTACCCACCCTCACGTTTTCTTTACTGGGACAGTCCCCTTCCCACGAACAACATCGCATCTTTTACCTTGCGTTTTCCGTTATACCCGTTTGCGTAGCTGCATCACGTACACCCATGCTCAGCGATCTCATTAATGTATGTTCGAGGACCTCGGAAAGAGGGCTCATTAGAGAATATCCACATACTCGAAAGATGACTTTTTTGGTACCAGTTTGACATGGCGGGCTCTGTTGTAACATGTAACTTGTCAGGCCCATAATTGACGATCACTGGCGATTTGGAATTCGCTGCGCTGCCGCGGTATGCTGAGTCGACTCACGTGAGTGCCACGTCAGGGACTCAGTTGGATGGGAGTCAGCGGAAGGCAGTGGGAGCTTGAACCTCACCAAAAACGATTGAAGCTCAAGCTCGATCGACAGTATTAGTAGTACCGCGTCCGAGTCGGAGTTGACGCGTACTTTTCTTTTTACGCGAGTCCCGGGCCCCAACGTTGACCTTCAGCACTGTTCTTTTCGCTACGTTCGAGACATCCTCAGCAGTTGAACCAGGGTATATCATTATGCTGACCGCGGACCTATTAGGAGTCACTGTAAGTTAGGACGTTCGGTTCTTTTGGTCCTCTGCTGCTATAAGCCACGACAGGCGTTCCTACTAGGTCGATAGCCAGTTCAAAAGTTTCGTACCACCATCACCAGAACAGTCTGAGGCAGTCCAATTGCTTCATTGAATATGGCACATGGATAGACGTTCGCGGTCAATGATCGGAGGAGATGTGAGAAGTTGACAAGAAATGGCAAATGGCACCACGGGCCGGAAATGGTACAAGAGGGATCAGAGAACTTCCAGGAAGACACCAATGAAAGCCTCGCAACCACGGAGGAAGGGCGGACGTGGGATACCATCGCCGGGTACTTCAAGAGTATTAAAACTCGTGTGTGTCTGGGAATCAGACGCACGATGCAGCCACCTTTCGAGATGCCCATCCCAGTGTATCTTGCGATCAAAAGGCATCGCCGATATCCAGCCAGCCTCTTCGAATCGTGCACAATTTGCATCCAGCGATCTACTGAAGGCTTCGTGGACGCTGGTCCTAGTTCAGATGGAACCTCTGCTTCTGAATGAACGTATACCTGATGCTCATGAGCAATATCCTCCCACAGCGAATAATCCAAATGTCACCTTTGATCTTGGTTGGCTTCACTAGCTGTTCGGAGTACTCTTGTGTACTGACTTCCGATCGAAGTCTCAGGTGGTGGTGGTGAGTCTTCTGAGTGAGGACGGGCTGTCACTGATATGATTAGATCTCGTAGGATGCGGATACACGTGGTATAAATGAAGAATCAACGCAACTCTCTCGGATCCGAACGAGATACTTCCGTTGCTATCTCGGTGGTATACCGGAATATTGTGTTCCTCTGCTAGGCAGGCGAAACCGAACCGAGTAGAGCCACACCGGCGTAACATACGCAAACTTGCGGTGGAGCAACGCCGGAGAGTTCTTCGAGGGCCTTCTGGGTCTATCTGGTCTTTCAAGTCTCTTGATCGCCAATGATCGGGCGGGACGTTGTTTCTTCGTGACGTTTTGTTTCCTAGAGCGTATGTGGGCTCTAGTTTCACCGATGACTAGTCCCTGATAAAGAGTTATAGTTTAACGGACAAGGAACTTACATTTGATCGGGTTTCGAGGCGGCCTCCCCTCGACTTCCTCCGTGCGTGGAGTATAGCAGGGGCCCGTCTGGGGAACTGGTTGGCGTTATCGGCGTCGATCAGTTGCCAACGTCGTTCTGACAGTCATGCATCCCTGGATCCCTGGATTCCTGTGTGATCCAGCCATAGCGGTGGGAAAAGGGCTGTCTGTTGATGACTGTTCTGCGTTCGGACGTCCATTCGCGCCGGCCCTTGGAGGTCTAGCAGGATGAACGGTGGGGACTTGACGAATCCGCACAATTGACGCGCGCTGCTTATTTGTGTCGCCAAAGAGCCAAATTCAAAAAAAAAAGAAGCACAGCTCATCCAGCATCATCTTCACGTCCCCCATGGTGGAGGTCTTTCCCCCTGCATTGACGGGTATCCCCCTCCATGGACACGAGGCTTGAGCCCTCCAAAGAAAATAATTGCTGACATACGCTCCAGTACCAAGTCCGCTGATCCGGCAGCGATGGAGTCATTCGCGAGTTTGTCTACAAAGAACCTATCGAATTCATCCTTTCCCATGCCTCCAGTCACCTGGAACGCCTCCATGAACTAATCAAGTCCCCTGACGTTCATCTCCGTGCGGAGTTGGAGCTTGGCCACCTCATCATACCCGACATACACCTCGAACCAGAGCGAAGTCATGGTGCGACGAAAACCTAGCCCAAAACGTTCGTTCAGATTGAGTTCGACGGGCCACACTGACAAGCTCCAGGTACCGTGATAACCGCCTTTCTCGCACAATATGAGTATCCTTACTTGTTATGGGAGGGCGACGCCCTATGGTCGCAACGACGTTGGTACAATCCAGACTCTGAAACTTCCGGCCTCCACTCCGACATCATGGCATTCAATAACCAGAACCTGCCAAGGCCTCCTTTCGACCTTGTACGCTCCATCCTCGTTTTCATGTATAAAAAACGGTGCACGTTGGGTAGAGCTAGCATCCAGCCTTCTATCATCACCTCCCTGTCCTGAGCTATGTTCCGAAGTCCATCTGAAGAGAGAGAAATGGAAAAATTATGCTTCCCAAATGGCTTACCAGAAAATCACTACCCCGAGTTCTCCCAATCTGTGCGTTCAAGGCCACCGTTGTCGTTTTCGCACTGACGCGTTTCGCAGGTTACCATGGATCACGGTCATACGCATAACGATGTCTCTATGATTGACTCTAGTCTTGATACAGAGGTATGCGGAGACTTAGTCGTCCTATCACCATTTATCGAGTATTGTGACAGACAGTTCAAAATGTATCCCTGGCTGATGGTTACTCATCTGGAATCAGTGAGGATCTCGCCATAGTTGTCGTAACCATCCCCCCTGTACGTTATGGCAGACCTTTGCCAATTGTGACTCGGGTTAATTAAGCATTCCACAGGCTGATCAGCATCAACATCGACATCCTGCTGTAGAGCAATGTGACGTAAGATGATTCCTCCTTATTGTCGTACGTTGTTGAAATACGGGACAGGTGACGCAGACCCCAGACGAGCATACACCCGCAACGCAGAGCTCACAAGCCTCATGCTGGGGTACACCCTGTGGATGGCGTAAGGAGAAGAACAGTTTGGAGATTTGTGGGGTCGTCATCCGGTGCGATGAGGTTCTTCAGCACAGAAATCAATTTCATCCTCTGGGAAAATTGATCGGGCCGGTCGAATGCGGGTGGTGCTTTGAATCGCATTCACGCAAGAATATCATCCGGCACATCCAGGAACACCATCTTGGCCATTCCAGGGCATACGGACATTCTCCAGTGCCATGTTTATACTAGTACTCGGTCCTGTTGTAGGCTTCGTTCCTCTCCCACGGACACATCTTTTCAGAACATATTTATTTAACAACACGGGATATGTACATCTATGTTCCATTAATGTATACTTGTACACATGCTGCGACATGCAGCCAATGCCAATATACAGTCATCGACGTTCAACCGTCACTTGAAACACCACTGTCACATATTTAAAATACAAAATTCCTAGTACATTTTGTCAGCTACATGTAGTCCGAGCAAGATAGAATAGACTGCCACTAGTAGTGATGGTTTTCCAAAGATGGGTGTTCTGATCATGTTTCTTGGGTGAAAAACTGACTAAATGCTGAATTGTAGTCGTATAATACTGTTAGAATTGAACAGACACTTGGAACATGTAGAGTAAGGTCTTAGGAACATTTATGTAGTATACAATCTTGGAGATAATTGTTTTTTCTTCTGCCAGGATGACGCCGGTCATGCAAGTCAGACGAGAGCATTTTGGTGTCATCATTATTTTATCATAAGCGGTAAGCGAGGCGGCAGACAGAGCTAGTGCATGATGAAAAAGCAAGATCCGGCACTACAGGTCGAAAGAGACCGCCACCACTCCTCACTGCACCGGAAAAATGGGCGGCCATTCGAAGTCAAAGGCTGAGAAAAACACCAAAAAGCTCTAGATAAAGAAGCGCTTCCATATGCCATCAAACTTCATTAGGAAAACCAGCCGAGGCCCGGATCCGGAGGCTGAGATCTGAGAGGTGCCGGTGAAACCTATGAGTGCTTTGTCAAGGAAGAAGAACATTACTATCAGTCACGTTACACTCATTGAAAGGCGTCTTGACGGAGGGAGGAGCTGCTCGAAGCCGACAATGGTGGGACGAGACAATGAGCGATAGTACGTAACAGATAATCGCCTAGATTATCTTCGCTTGTTCACACGGTGAGATATACAATTTTTGCAGTGTTTCAAGTGCCGGGAGAGGACGATAATGAGACAAAAGACAACACCCTTTTTCCTTCATAAGTGTTTGGAAAAAGAAGAAAGATACAATATAGTAACATCTACAAAGCCGATCCTAAATAAACAAAGAGTCGAGAATCCTACACCGTTCGCAATTTCGGTGTTTCAAGTGACGGTTGATTGATGTGACTTTCTTGATGTATCGTCAGACGTAAGACCATTCTGGCAATTCCAATGACTACTACATACACTTTTCAAAGTCAACGGTTGCGCCGCGACGACGGCCAGTGGAGTCGAGCTCCGGCAGCACTCAGTGGGTCAGACTCCAGCAAATCGGCAGTTGTCACCGTGCCACGGCCCTGGCCACTGTTGAGTTGACTCAGATGAGCCCAACTTGAATGGTGTCGGCCCATTACTGAAGGCTTTTTCGCGTTCTCAGCTGAGCCTTTGATTCGAATACAGTACTGCTTCAACCTGTTGCCACTGCTGAAATCGGGCCCGCCTCGCGTACTGTACGCCGCGTCTTGAAGTACGAATCGTCTTCAACTTCACCTGCGTCACAAAACACAGGCTGCACGGTGTAAACTTCAGGCTGGAATCTTCAGGCCTCAGGCTCCGCTCTCAACTTCAAAACTTCGCCGCCACCTGGGCGATTCCTGGGGAGTCGATGGTCAATCTTCGTCTCTCGGCGATAACCACGGTGTCAACGCACCTTCTAATCACCTCCGCGAACCGTGTCTCGACTCTGCTTGTTTGACGCTTCAAAAAGATTGTCAACTGATTGAGTCCACCTCATTTTCTGCGACCGTGACTCTACTATGGAGCGGTGTAAGAAAGTTGACCCTTCAAGGACGCCAATGCAAAATGTAGTATACCTGACATCCAGCATACACTCAAGGTCTCTTGCCAGGCACCGCAACCTGAGGTTCATCCAGAATTTCTGCATCAAAATAGGTGGCGGTGACAACGTTTTGGCACAACGCTGGCACACCTCAGTGCGTCCTGGGGCTCGGGGCTCGGTTTCGGCGGTACACAGGACAACATGTAATCAAAACTTCAAGTGGTAAGTGCCCCATGTGAACCCTTCGCGTTTGTGTGATGGTTGGCGATCACTGACGATCAATCTATGATGTGGATGCACATGTATTGTAATGATGAACCCACCAAATTTCAAGCCTTCAAGCTCAAAAGGGGGCGATTGAGCTTATCCCATGATATATTGCAACAACGAGTTTCTTGTCTTCCTCGGAAGCTGCCCGAATCCACGACTGCGGCCCTTCCCTTGTGCTTTGAAACCGGCGGAGAGCAACTCAGTAGAGTTCCATCCCCGGTCCAAGCAAGCTACACGTCTGGTCAGTGGGAAATTCAACGTTCTTTTCGTTACGTTCGAGACATCCTCAGCAGTTGAACCAGGATATATCATGCTGACCGCGGACCTATTAGGAGTCACTACAAGTGAGGACATTCGGTTCTTTTGGTCCTCTGCTGCTATAGGTGTTCCTAGGTCGATAGCCAGTTCGAAAGTTTCGTACCACCATCACCAGAACAGGCAGTCCAATTGCTTCATCGAATATGGATAGACCTTCGCGGTCAATGATCGAAGGAGGAGTGAGAAGTTGACAAGAGGCTGATCATCAAGTTCACTTCGTTTATCCACGACATGGCGCCACGAACCGGAAATGGTACAAGAGGGATCAGAGGACTTGAAGGAAGACACCAATGAAAGCCTCCCATCCACGGAGGAAGGGTGGACCATCGCTGGGTACTTCAAGAGTATTAAAATTCGCGTGTGTCTGAGAATCGGACGCACGATGCGGCCACCTTTCGAGATGCCCACCCCAGTGCGTCTTGCGGTCAAAAGGCATCGCCGACATCCAGCGATCTACTGAAGGCTTCGTGGACACTGGTCCTAGTTCAGATGGAACCTCTGCTTCTGAATGAACGTATACCTGATGCTCATGAGCAATATCCTCCCGCTGCGAATAATTGGAATGTCACCTTCTGCCTTGGTTGACTTGAGTCACTTGACTAGCTGTTTGGAGTACTCTGGTGTACTGACTTCCAGTCGAAGTCCCAGGTGGTGGTGGTGGTGGTGGTGGTGGTGGTGGTGGTGGTGAGTCTTCTGAGTGAGGACGGGCTATCACTTATATGATCAGATCTCGTAGGATACGGATACACGTGGTATAAATGAAGAATCAACGCAACTCTCTCGGATCCGAACGAGATACTTCCGTTGCTATCTCGGTGGTATACCGGAATATTGTGTTCCTCTGCTAGGCAGGCGAAACCGAACCGAGTAGAGCCACACCGGCGTAACATACGCAAACTTGTGGTGGAGCAACGCCGGAGAGTTCTTCGAGGGCCTTCTGGGTCTATCTGGTCTTTCAAGTCTCTTTATCGCCAATGATCGGGCGGGACGTTGTTTCTTCGTGACGTTTTGTTTCCTAGAGCGTATGTGGGCTCTAGTTTCACCTATGACCGGTCCCTGATAAAGCGTTATAGTTTAACGGACAAGGAACTTACATCTGATCGGGTTTCGAGGTGGCATCTCCTCAACTTCCTCCGTGCGTGAAGCATAGCAGGGGCCCGTCCGGGGAACTGGTTGGTGTTATCGGCGTCGATCAGCTGCCAACGTCGTCGTTCTGACAGTCTTGCATCCCTGGATCCCTGTGTGATCTAGCCATAGCGGCGGGGAAAGGGCTATCTTTCGATAGCTCTTTTGCTTTCAGACGTCTATTTTGCGCCTTCAAGGTCCTCTGGAGCGTCAAGATGAACGGAGGGAACACAAATCTGTATTCCCACCAGCATACTATTTTCCCTCGAAAAGGCTAAATGAGAAAAAAAAAACTCCTTGATCTTTAGTTCGCCCATGATCGGTCTTTTCTCCTCCCGCATAGCCTAGTCTGGTGACCGGTGACCGGTGACCCTCCAAGATGCACAGTCACGCTTGCCAACATACGCTCCAGTGAGTAAGCCCGCTGTCAGTTGGTTCCCCGCTGGTCTGTCTTGGAGTAATCGGTCACATCCCTTCCTTCCCATGCCTCCATCCCCCTGCCACCAGTAGAGTGCGAATGACTCTGAGTCGATTTCTCCGCTTACTACCAACCGCTCCATGAAATTCGAATCGCCTCCAAAAATTCCATTGTGTTATTTGTTTAGACGACTCTAGTGAGATATCCCCCTTCCCTGCGCTGGAGCTAATTGCTAACCTGTGCTTATCTCAAATAGTAGCTTTCTCAAATTCTCGTTTCTGCTCTGGAGGACTTTGGCATGCAGCCGAATGGGGTCAAGTATCAGCTCCATTGTCTGGTCTGCTTCTCCCCGGCCTCCATCGTCTCATCAGTCTTCTCAAAGGAGCGACACCATGGAGACATACCAACTACGAAGGGCGGTGCGGTGCAATATCTAGTCTGGTGCTCCCATTCAAAGTTGAACGAGCTTCAAACTGCGTAACAGTAAACATTTCAAGGTACGAGAAGCTGTTGGCTTATCGGGGATAAATTCTCAACGTTCCAATAACCTTTTTTATGATTCTATTACGCTCATGGAGAATCATGCCGAGGTTAATCTCTTCTCGAAGCCCGTTTCTACCTGTCATTGGAGTCGATCTGATTGATCCGCACTCCAGGCCCATCTCCATGCCTGCCTGCTCTCCTCCCTCCTCCTTCAGTCATCCAACAGCCTTCCCCTGGATCTGGAGCTGGAGGGCCCAGTACAAAACTCTCCCGTCTGAAGCGTTAAAACATACTATTCTTCTTCACCTCTATTGCAACCCCAAAACCACAATGAATACTCCATACGAAAGCCAGCTACGCTATGCTTTGGGCCAACCTGCTGCTAATCCTAGCCTAGCTACAGTTAGTGACATTCAGACTCTTTTTTTTCTTTTTTGTGCGTCCCAGTTCTAAAGAACTAATCAGGCGAGTAAGCCCCACCAACACTATGCTATCGAACAAAACCACAACTCTGGTGATGAGGCCCACGGTGTAAGTGGTATCTTTACCCCTACAATTGACCAAAGCACAAACATCCTTGCTATGCAGACCCATTCATGCGAGGAGGTATTCTCTTGTCTGTGGACAAAGCCGGAGGTTTGCGGTGCTAGGATTTCATGCAAGACTGTGTGTGCGCATCTCAACGAAGCTCACGGTATGAAGAACATCAAAGATGGCACTACCAAGGTCGAATGCTGCTGGTTGGGCTGCGGAAAACAACGGGGGCGTAAAAACATTGGCCGCCATGTGCGCGAACTGCATTTGAAGCACCCCCGCGTACAGAACTCTGATGTTGAGGTATGTCAGAGTTGCAAATTTCAAGGACGACGAGGAGCGCCTGATTGTTTCAGTAGTAATCACTCGAGCCAACCTTTCCCCTGTGATGCCCTTTACCTCATCATGGGTAATACATGTACATGGCCTATCCCTAGTATGAACGCAGACCATGTAAATATGAATATGCAATATGTTTGATCTTTGTGACGGATGAAGACTTGTTGCTAAGTACTACAAGCGCACTAAGGCATTCGGACGTTGTAGGGAAAGCGAGAAATGAGGGAGCTACTATTAGTCCATTAGTAAAAGAATTGTGTATATAGTCACAGTATACTTTGAAGCCGGCGGCAGAAAGTTCCTCGGTCGTTTGCATGTTCGGCCACCTCGGTGGTCCAGGAACGCATCCGACTCAACATGGGTTCCCATAGCTCATTCTACGACGATCTTGCAATTAATTTTGGTGATGAAGCTTTAGGAGTTTCCAGCCCAGCTCCGCTCAATTCATCGCGGTTTTGCAAGATTTCAAAGTGTTGCAAGTGACAACGCAACAACTTGACGCGACTGGACTCGGTCCGGGACGCCGCGCCGACACGGCGACCGGCGACGCTGCGGCCGTCCAAGTCGCGCCTAGGTGTCCTCGCCCCGCCAAGTCGCCCACCCCGTCCTCCACTTGCCTCCCGCCTTCGCCCTCCCTGCATTGCCCCGTCGTCACATCATCGAGGACGGCGACAACTGACCACTGGCACGACGCGTTTTCGTTCCGCCGTCGGACAGCACACGAAGTGACACGATTGTTGTTGAGCGGCGTCCTCGCACTCAGGCTGATACACCCGTACTACTATGACCGCTGTTGGGCCGCCCTCCCAGGCAGCCTCGCGAACCCATTGACTCCGCACGCGGTGCCGCACCCGTAAGGTGACGCACGCCACGCCAATCGCGATCGAAGCGGTGCAAGGCGGCTTTGCGTACTACTTGGTACAGCCGGCGGTTAACGTACTAGCGTATGTAATACAAGTATATCAGACAACTCGCAGGAGCGCTCGACAGACTGGTCCACAGTAGTGTGGCGAGCTGATTACGAAACAAGCCAGTCATACATCGCTCCAGCAACCCTCTGGCGTGTTCGAGGGTGACGCTTTCGGCGAAATTGATACCCGCTTCCTCTACATCGCCGTCAACGTGAGGAATTGGTGCTTGACCCAGCCTGAGATTGGTATGCCACCTCCTTGCTTGAACGACGTTCTTCACTTCTCAGATAGGGGAACCCGCCTCCGAGCAAGGGCTCCAGGATCTATCACGAAATGACCTCGTTAAACCAAAGACGCTGTGAGTCTACCTGATAATTATTTCCCAGGTTCACTGGCAGTTGTGGGAACAGACGAACATACTAACTACCTCGTTTATGAAACCCACTGCGGAACGGCGCAAGCAAAAATCAATTCCTCGACGATGATGATTCTATGCGCGGCCGGGGCTCGAAGATACGTTTACTTGCTAGGTTGCACAGCGAGGGTGCCGCAGTGCACACCCAACCTCATGGGCGAAAAACGGATCGCAAGTCCAGTAGCGAGTGTAGGTCTCTTTTCAACAAGGTATACACTAGCTAACGTCCGACGGACACCCGCCCACCCCAGGGCTCGTGGACACCGGATCTCGGACGAGCTATTTGCCACAACTTAAATCGAATACCCATCGGAGTAGTTACTGCGACGCTGGCATACCTGGCACGAGTAACATTCATATGCCTGAAGTACCGTCAATGGATTCTAATCAAAACGCCAGGTATTGAGTCGTTCGGGTGATGATTGGATATCGCTAATGATGACATCAAAGATTGTCAGATCGAAAACGATGAAGCAACTATCTTCCCATTCCGGTTGTATATGGAATTTCTAGATTCCTTGGTGGACACGCAAAGCAAAGGAACTTGACAAATTTGTCATCTCTATCCTCGCCTTGTGTTGATCATCCATCGCATACCCATCAAGTGGAGGACCATGGAGTGGCCCCAAGTCACGTTCGCATGATTTCTGAAGTTCATGGACATTGGAAGAGCAAGACACATATTCCGAGTCTGCTATCGCAAATGTGCTCTAGTCAACGTCTTCGACCTGCTATAGTCAAATGTGATATAATGTAGCTCCCCCCCGCAAATATCACCCGCGCATGGCTCTCATCTTTTCGTCCGGGGAAGTGGAGCGCTATGGCGTCCCAAACCTCAAATCAATCGGCGCGATTTCGTAACAGTGGGCGACTTTTTTGGGACATCGTGTGCGCGATTTCGAGTTCGTCTGTACGATTTGCAGAATAACCATACACACATTTACTGTATTGGAATATTATAAGGTAGATACATAATAATATATGATGGGAGATCAATCGATCACTCCCAGCCTCATTCAGAGATCAGGCTGCCCAAACTAAGGCCTTCAAGTCGACCTTGATGTAGCGAGGAGGGTAGCCGGACAAGCGGGAGGAGATGTGACAATGGGCAGGTCCTCGATGGGACGAGATGACGAGGCGAGGTGGAAGGGTGGGCAGGGCAGGCAGGCACAGGAGGAGTTGACAATGGTGATGGCAGGGATGAGGGCGAGAGGGGCTGGGCGAGAGCAAAGTGAAGGACTGAAGGAGGACTCGGAGGGCCGAACAGGTGAGACCACGATGCACGGCAACCGTCATGCGCTGTCGGCGAAACGAAAGCACACGGTGGTCGCTGGGCACCGTCCTTGTCCTTCGGCGTGTCCGTTTGAAAATGCTGGGCGGGAGGAGGCGAGGAGGCGAAGGGGCATCATTGTGCTGTCTCTAGGAGAGGAGGGCAACAATAAGGTGAGGAAGAGGATGGCGAGAGTGATAGAGAGCAATGGTGAGCAAAGGCGAGTGGGCGCGGGTGCAAGTTAGTTCCCACGCCCTCGTCACGCATCACGCATGTGACCCTCATTTCCTCAGGCTGCTCACCATTGTCTCCTCCGGGTCCCCGGGTCCTCCCTCCGCCCTCACCCTGATATCTACCTAAATTTGTGTACTGCATTGAGTCTTACACAATGTAACAATGTAACAACAAATTGTGCTGACTTGAACTCGAAATCGCGTGCATGAACCGCTAAATCGCGCACACGATGTCCCAAAAAAGTCGCGCCCACTGTTACGGCCGTTACGGAATCGCGCCGATTTATTTGGGGTTTGGGACGCCATAGTCACGGCCCTGGCCACTATTGAGTTGACTCAGATGAGCCCAACTTGAATGGTGTCGGCCCATTACTGAAGGCCTTTTCGCGTTTCTCAGCTGAGCCTTCGACTCGGATACAGTACTGGTATTGCTAACTGCTTCAACCTGTTGCCACTGCTGGAGTCGGGCCCGCCTCGCGTACTATGAATCGTCTTCAACTTGACTTGCGTCACAAAACATAGGCTGCACGGTGTAAACTCTAGGCTGGAATCCTCAGGCTCCGCTCTCAACGTTCAACTTCAAAACTTCGCCGCCACCGCGATTTCTGGGGAGTCAATGGTCAATCTTCGTCTCTCGGCGATAACCACGCTGCCAGCACACCTTCTAATCACCTCCTCGAACCGTGTCTCGACTCTGCTTGTCCAACACTTCAAAAGGATTGTTAACTGACTCATTTTCTGCGACCGTGACTCTACTCTGGAGCGGTGTAAGAAAGTTGACCCTTCAAGGACGCCAACGAAAAATGTAGTATACCTGACATCCAGCATTCACTCAAGGCCTCGTGCCAGGCACCACAACGTGAGGTTCATTCAGAATTTCTACATCAAAATAAGTGATGATTACAACGTTTGGCACAACGCTAGCACACCTCACTGGCAGTACGTCCTGGGGCTCGGGGCTCGGTTTCGGCGCTACGCAGAACAACTTGTAGTCGAAAATTCAAGTAGTAAGTGGCACACGTGAATCCCTCGCGTCTGTGTGATGGTTGGCGATCACTGACGATCAGATCTATGATGCAGATGCACATGGATTGTGATGATGAACCCACCAAATTTCAAGCCTTCAAGCTCGAAAGGGGGCGATTGAGCTCCTTGGAAGCTGTCTAAATCCACAACTGCGGCCCTTCCCTTGTGCTTTTAGGCCGGCGGAGAGCGACTCAGTAGAGTTCTATCCCCGGTCCAAGCAAGCTACACGTCTGGTCAGTGGGAAATTCAATGTTCTTTTCGCTACGTTCGAGACATCCTCAGCAGTTGAACCAGGATATATTATGCTGACCGCGGACCTATTAGGAGTCACTGCAAGTGAGGACATTTGGTCCTCTGCTTCTATAGGCCACGATAGGTGTTCCTAGATCGATAGCCAGTTCAACAGTTTCGTACCACCATCACCAGAACAGGCAGTCCAATTGCTTCATCGAATACGGATAGACCTTCGCGGTCAATGATCGGAGGAGACGTGAGAAGTTGACAAGAAACACATGGCGCCACGGGCCGGAAATGGTACAAGAGGGATCAGAGAACTTCCAGGAAGACACCAATGAAAGCCTCGCATCCACGGGGAAAGGGCGGACGTAGGATACCATCACTGGGTACTTCAAGAGTATCAAGATTCGCGTGTGTCAGGGAATTCGCCGCACGATGCGGCCACCTTTCGAGATGCCCACCCCAGTGCGTCTTGCGGTCAAAAGGCATCGCCGACATCCAGCCAGCCTCTTCGAATTGTGCACAATTTGCATCCAGCGATCTACTGAAGGCTTCGTGGACGCTGGTCCTAGTTCAGATGAAACCTCTGCTTTTGAATGAACGTATACCTTATTCTCCATGATATCCTCCCGCTGCGAATAATTGGGATGTCACCTTCTGCCTTAGTTGGCTTCACTAGCTGTTTGGAGTACTCTTGTGTACTGACTTCCGGTCGAAGTCCCAGGTGGTGGTGGTGGTGAGTCTTCTGAGTGAGGATGGGTTGTCACTGATATGATTAGATCTCGTAGGATGCGGATACACGTGGTATAAATGAAGAACCAACGCAACTCTCTTGGATCCGAACGAGCTACCCCCGTTGCTATCTCGGTGGTATACCGGAATACCGTGTTCCTCTGCTAGGCAGGCGAAACCGAACTGACTAGAGCCACACCGGCGTAACATACGCAAACTTGCGGTGGAGCAACGCTGGAGAGTTCTTCGAGGGCCTTCTGGGTCTATCTGGTCCTTCAAGTCTCTTGATCGCCAATGATCGGGCGGGACGTTGTTTCTTCGTGACGTTTTGTTTCCTAGAGCGTATGTGGGCTCTAGTTTCACCTATGACCAGTCTTTGATATAACCTTCTAGCTTAACGGACAAGGAACTTACATTTGATCGGGTTTCGAGGTGGTATGACTTCCTCCGTGCGTGAAGCATAGCAGGGGCCCGTCCGGGGAACTGGTTGGCGTTATCGGCGTCGATCAGCTGCCAACGTCGTCGTTCTGACAGTCTTGCATCCATGGATTCCTGTGTGATCTAGCCATAGCGGCGGGGAAAGGGCTATCTTTCGATAGCTCTTCTGCTTTTGGACGTCTATTTTGCGCCTTCAAGGTCCTCTGGAGCGTCAAGTTGAACTTCAATGCTCTTGGACATATAGGACGTCGTGTCTATTTTCGCGATGTCTCCCATCCTTCACAGAAACAGCCTAGCACTGGTTCGTGTATAACAAGTCTTGCATCTAGGGTATCGTCAAAGGATGAAGAAACGTACGTCTTCGAGCGACTTCCCCTACCCCCACAGCTTTCCTAACGGCAATATTTGTGCTTTCGGTCTTGCGTGGACAAAAGCGTGCCGTTCGCTTCACGAAACTGATCATCAATTTTGACATCCATCGTCACATTGGTCAGAGGCTGAGATCGATAGGCTGGCAGGTTGTCGTTGCTTTTCCTTTTTCCCGGCCTAAGTCCTAGTAGATTTGATTCCGCCGTGTCTACGGAAAAGGTCGATCTTCCAATAGCCTTGGATTCACCGTTCTGTTTCAAGGAGCCATTTACTGCTGGACCATTCAACACTGGGTAAGAGAATCGATGGGCAAACAGCTGACCTTGTTGTTGCTGTGAAAAGAGCTCGTCGGGCGTCTGAACGTTAGGTAACGTTATGCTTGGGAACTCCTGCGAAAGGGCTTGATTTCTACCAACCCCTCCATGAAACTCGAATCGCTCCCGAGTTTCCGTTGTATTTGTTTGGATAACTCCGGTGAGATATCGTTGGAGCTATTTGCTAACCTGTGCTTATCACAAATAATAGCTTCTTCAAAATTTCCTTTGTTGTTTAGGAGGACGTTGGCGTCAAGTATCGGCTCCATCGTCTGGTCTGTTTCTCTCCGACCTCCATCGTGACTCATCTGTTCTTTTCAAGGAACGACGCCCTGGAGACATACTACACAATACCCGAGAAATGGTTTGACTTATGGATCAAACTCGACGTCACAATAGTCTTTTTGGATTCCGTTGCGCTCGTGAAGAATGATGCATAGGTTAATCACTTCTCGAAGCCCGCTCTAGCTTCGTTTTAATCTAGATCTCTCCAATTGATACGCACTCCAGGCTCATCCCCATGCCTGCCTACCTCCCCGCCCTCCATCAGTCACTGGCATTCAACGATCTTCCCCTGGAGCTGGAGCTGGAGCCGGAGGGCCCACTGGTAGTATAAAACATGTCCGTTTCTCCCGTTCAAATCATCAAAACAACCTATCCTTCAGCCCCATTGCAATCAGAGTACACATGGTTCACATTCACACAAGCACGCTATGTTGCGCTCTAGGTCCACCTCCTACGGCTCCCAGCCTGGCTTTGGTTAGTACAATTATTCTTTACTTCTGTGCGTCCCAATATTAAAGCAATGGACCGGCGAATGAACAGACCCACTCATGCCAGGCGAAATCCCATTGCCAATGGGGGGATGGGACGACGTCTGAGCCTTGCGGTGCTCTTATCTCATGCTCGAATGCGGACGCTCATCTCCGCGAGGTCCACAATGTGAAGAAAACCAAGGACACTGACGAGCCTAGGGTCATATGTGGCTGGTTGCACTGTGGAAAGAATCGGGGGCGTAAAAACTATCTTCGTCATGTATGTGAGACACATCTGAAGCACCCCCGTGAAAAGAAGGACAAACTCTGAAGCCGAGGTATGTCAGAAGTTGCATTAGAACAAAGACGACTGAGCGACTGATTCTTTCCTTAGTAATAACTCATTTTACGGTGCCTTTCCTCTGCGATGTTCTTCCTATAATAGATGGTCTATCCCTAGTATGAATTCAGGCTATATAGATATGTTTGATCTACCTACGGGTTTTTGTGGTGGGTCTGGTGACCGATGATCGATGAAGCTTCAAATTGCTATTTTACATATTCCTTACATCCCACAAACCGCGCCCGCCGGTCCTCCGACCCACCTGCCGTAAGGGCTGGTCCTCGTGGCCCATAATTGTGGTATCTAAATGGTGCAATCAACGGAACGGTGAACTTACATATTACCGGATGATGGATTGCCACCCCCTTTTTTTCATAGTAGGGCGGCGGCGAAGTTGGAGAACAGTGCTCAGCGCTCAGTACTCAGAAAATACGCGACTCGTAGTCGCCAAAACTTGAAGCTGTTTGATTGATCAGGGTGGATACCAATTGCATGCATCAGCCCCGATTGAATACACAGAGATCCGAGTCCGGGCTTGGCTTCTGGCAAGTTCTCGTCTTTCGAAGTTGTTTTGCGATCATAGTAACTCAATGCGCGGTGCATCAGTCCCATTGAAGTGCTAGTATTACTCTAATGATATCTGCAAAACGTAGCACTATTAGTCTACTAGTAACGTTAACCATGCATGGGGGAGGAATTGGTGCTCGACCCAAGTTGATCATGCTACCGACCTCAATTTCCACTGCCAGTGACGGCTACTGTCCAGTGTCCAAGCTCAAGCGCTCAAGTTTGAACGACACTAAGCTTAGAAGACTCATGTAAAGACATCACTTCTCATAATGAAGGGGAACTCGCCTTCGAGCAGGGCCTCTGAGAAGGTCCTTCACGGAAATGACCTCGTTAAATTATGTCGGCATCATTTCCCAAGTTCAGTAACGGCAAACACCTGTCGAGGAGGAACAATAAGCCGTTTGATTTTATAGAATGACAAGGTGGAATAGCGACTTTGGTGGTACAAGCTGAGCCAAAAACGCCAGAGTGGGTGTTTCACGACGCATGTTGAGGTGAAGGACGTACTTTGGCTCGTAAATGTGGTAGAGAAGGCACTTTGGAGAAGGGTAGACTCTTCGTTGCGGTAGTAAAGGTGTGGTTCATGAACACCGAGAACAAAAAAAATCATTCGGGTGGATTATCGAAGCGACAGAGACGCTTGCCAGTGGTGGACTCTTGGGACATCTGGCCACAGCACGTCAGAAGATGGTTCGCAAGTATTACAAACGCAACGCTCGTACCACACGTTTGTCGCATCTCTCAGGTGACCTGTCACAGCTCCGCTCGTGCAAGTTGTTGATTGAGAGCGAATCATTTTGATCATTTCCTTGTCTGTGTATATCATGGGCAAATAAGTAGACGGTGGCTTGAATGCGTAGTTTGTCGGTGCTCGGCAAAGTCACTTACCGTTAGTCCGAGTATTATCAACGAAATTATCATTGATTAAAGGAATTGATCCACGAGGTGATTCACTACCTTAGTCAGGTGGGAACAGACGAAGAACACGTTGAACTGGCAACGAGAAGTCATCCAGGTCACCTTGTTTCTGAAACCCACTGGGGAACGGCGCAAGCAAAAATCAATTCCTCAATGATGATGGAAGTGGATGATTCCGAGTCTCTGCGCAGCTGGGGGCTTGAAGACATGTCTGCTTGCTCGGTTGCCAGGACAGCGTGGGTGTCGCAGTGCACACCCAACTTGCCTCAAGGGCGAACTTGAAAGCTTGAAAAACGGATCGCAAGTCCAGTAGCGAGTGTGACATTCACATGCCTGAAGTACCGTCTATGGGTCAAAATGCCAGGTATTGAGTCGTTGGGGAGATGATTGGATACCGCTAATGATGAGATCAAAGATGGTCAAATCGTAAACGATGAAGCAGCCATCTTCTCATTCCGGTTGTGTATGGAATTTCTAGATTCCTCGGTGCCCAATCCGTCATCTCTATCCTCGCCTTGTGTGCTCATCGCATACCCATCAAGTGGATGACCATGGAGTGGCCCCAAGTCACGCGCACTGCGTCGAATTTCTGAAGTTCACGAACGTCGGAAGAGCAGGAAACACATTCTGCTATCGCAGGGGTGCTCTAGTCAACGTCTTCGACCTGCTATGGTCAAATTGTGATGG
This sequence comes from Leccinum arenicola, assembly GCA_038092295.1. Lineage (NCBI taxonomy): Eukaryota > Fungi > Basidiomycota > Agaricomycetes > Boletales > Boletaceae > Leccinum > Leccinum arenicola. The sequence goes on from JBBPQC010000286.1 coordinate 22,857, forward strand.
AATGTAGCTTCCCCCCGCAAATATCGCCCGGGCTCCAATCTTTTCGTCCGGGGAAGTGGAGCGCCCGTTGGCGATTGGAATCGTTCTGAAAATCTTGGCTGTGGCAGCGTTGGATGTCGACGGAATAGCTGCCTTCCGACCGGCTGTGTTACTTTGAATGACCCGCATAGGCCATTGGAGAGAGCGTAGGAAATGAACTCCTGTTCCAACAAATCTGGCAATCATATTCTCACGTTCTCACACCTCTCGGATCTCCAGGGCGGATGGCATGGGATTTAGGTTCAAACAATACAGCCCAAGAAGTCCTTCACTTCGATGCACCCTTTTTCGGTGAACTGGAGCCCAGTCAATGCTAGCCTGAGCCAAATATTGGCTTTGTTGTGGATGCGTGCCTTGATCCGACCTCCATACGCAAGGCTTCTGGAGACGGTGATGACAAAGTTCCGACCAGGCAATGCTAGCTGTCACTCCATCTGTGCCACGCTGACACTGGCAGCAGAACGGTATAAACTTGGAGTGCTCTACTCTCGCTTGTTATTGGCCGTGCTTATCAAGAAATGGAGCAGCACGTTCAAGTTCATTTCTATCCGACGCTCCCTCCAAGATGAGATGGCCGTCGCCCCCGACTCTGCCTGTAGTTTTGGAACATCTATCACATGTGCGGTGACTTTTCCGTCCATCCTGGCGATGGAGAGAGAATGGAGCTGATTTCCCTCTTATCGTCTTGTTATGCCACAATGTGGAAAGCGCAACACGAGGCCTCATTTTCTATTGCTCCATTTCTGAAACCTTTGACAGATGAATGTTTGTAGTATGTGAGATACATGGACGTTTCAAGTACTATGTACGGGCATCTACGGACACGCGAGTGGGTGACGGAAATTATTGGAGACGATTCGCCTCCGGTACATACATACGGGCATTCGGATACGGCCCCAATTCAACGTGTGACTGTCACGTGATCGCGTTTTTGTACATTTTGAGTTTTTGAGATTCTCGGACGGTTTCGAGGTTGATTTACTCTTGCGTGCTAGCAATGCCCTCGTTTCTCTATGCCATCTTTCATCCCCTCCGCACCCTCAACTTATGGCTTGAAAACGATCCAAGAGCCAGCGTACTCGAGGTCTTGTATCTTCTGACCGTATTCTCTGCCTTCGGTATCTGGTTAGTCTTTGATCGTTACCAAAAGGCAAACAACAGCGCCGTGCCTTTCAAACACAACTCGCCTGACGTATGTGATATGATATTGTTTGATGCCACCTGTCTGATACCTTCCTAGGCTGCAGACCCTCAATGGCAATCTCTGAGGATTCGTGACGCGAACCTCAAGTCGCATCTCACCGAACCCGACCTCCTACCTCATCATTTCATGGGCAGTAGAGATTACATCACGTGTTACGACCCCGCAAACTCGTTACATATCAAGACAGTCATAGCGGACAACGAACGTGAAATTCATTCAAAGATACTACGAGCGCAGCACGCACAGGTTGCATGGGCAGAAACTACTTTTGCTCAGCGACGTAGGGTAATGCGGAGCCTACTCAAGTGGCTGGTCGAAAACCAGGAAGCTTGTGCGAGAGTCGCGTGTCGTGACAGCGGAAAGACTCGTAAGCCCAACCCGCTTCAGGCGGAGACGAGGGAATGATCTAGTTTGCTCTAGTGATTGATGCTGCCCTGGGCGAAATTCTGACCACGTGCTCAAAGCTCGAGTGGTTGATCAGCCACGGAGAGCGTGCTCTACGAACCGAAACGAGATATTCGCCTTTAATGCTCACCTACAAGAAGTCTCAAGTCGTTTATGAGCCCAAGGGTGTAGTCTGCGCTATCGTGTCTTGGAACTACCGTGAGTGCACTCGCATGTTAAGCAGGCTGTTTTCTCAATCAAACTTGCAGCACTGCACAATGCGTGGTCTCCAATCATCGCGTCCATCTTTGCTGGTAATGGCATCGTGCTGAAGTGTTCCGAACACGTTGTATGGTCTACCGACTGGTTCGTCGGAGCAATACACAAGGCACTGGAAGCTTGCGGCCATGATGCTGATATTGTTCAGGTTGGTGGTGGTCTTCGCCCTATCGCGTGCGTGTCTGAGTGTATTTTTAGACTGTTTGTTGCTGGCCCGACAAAGCAGAGGCGTTGACGAAGTCACCGTTGATAAAGCATATCACGTTCATTGGTTCCGAAGAGATCGGACGCAAGGTATGGCCTTGAAGTTGAGGCATGCCCTTGATAAGTTGCTCATGGGACTTTAGGTAGCCATG
>JBBPQC010000287.1:0-24970 GCA_038092295.1 Leccinum arenicola
AGTCGTGATGGTGGCATCACAGATAGCACTCGCTATTGCAGCCAGTGCCGAATACTAATTGGATATTAGTAAGTGCAGTGCTGATACCCGATGTCTCACAACACTGCACCTGTGTGGAGGCCACCTGTTCCCACGTGGGTGTACGAATTCTGCGGTACGTCAGCAAACAATTCACGGGCGAGGAGCGCCGAAGAGTCACCCACAGGTCTGCGACACATGCTAGGATGTCAATAACCGTTAATCAAAACAATCATGATATGGAGGGAAATGAGACACGAACAAAATCCTAGGACTATCGGTGGTTCACGAATCAGTGACACCAATCCGACACTTTGTTCAGTCGCTTACATATTTGAGCAAAGGCGAATAGAATCTGTCGCATTGGTCACCACTGTCAATTTTTTTAGAAACACAAGGTACAGAACATACCACAGCGGACGTAACAAGTCGATTATTTCCACTGACTGCATTGTAGCAGTTAGCGTCAACAATGAGAGAAACTTGTCGACACTGACTTATCCAAACGCGATGAGCATAGAAACTACGAGGGTATAAGCAAACAGCATCAGTTCAAACAAAGGATAGATTTACCTTTGCACCATAAATGTGACACAGTACTTGAACAACGTCATGTACGAAAGGTTCGGGAGCTCCTGGCACTTACTGTGCTTACAACGCTTAACTAAACGATTGTTCACTCAGTATGTGGGTCCCGAACAAAACAAACGAGTCACTTGCAATTAATGATCTGCAAGAGTTGCGAGATCAGCTTTGAGAACAACCCCACGCCTTCATTCGAAAACTCACATAGGCAGAGACTTCGAACATCGCGGGTCTTCATTCATATGACAAGTGACGAAAATGCGAAAGTAAGTCCATATTAACGTGATGGTCTGGGCGTTGTCGAGAAAACTGAATCGATGTCAATCACGTAACAAAAAGCTGCAAGGAACAAACATACAATACGACAAAGACCTGTGTATGGAAACAGCAGAAGTAAAGCATGCAAAGGTATATTGGAATGCTTACCAGTACTCTTAACTGAACCTTGTCTCGTGGAAATGATTGTACATAGTACACGAATTGAGCAACTCCGATACCATACATGCTGTTGCTGAGTGAGTCATGTGTGCAGAAAAACGGCAACCAGTGAAACTTAGCATACGCATATGAGAGCGCGAGACCTGTAAAATGGCTGGTCGTAAGCCACGAACACCATAGAACCTTCCTTATCATACCTATCAAAGTAGGGCCCCAGGTCTCTCGAGCTGCAGCTGCGTTCATGAAAGATGAGAATCACCTACGGAGTCACACTGTGGTGGGAATGGGCCCGGATCAGTGAACGCTGACCCGAAAAGCGGGGCATTATGTACTGCCCATGATCTGGTTGGGCTTCGAATTAGTAATTCAGGACAAACTTCAGAAGTACGGATGGCCCTTTAGCGAGCCTCACTGAATAAATACGTACTTACTATCCATTCAATCAGAAATCCTCATTGAGGGTCCACTCCGGGAGCGCGCGCGGTGGAGGAAGAAACCTTGTCTGACATGATGTTTTACATGCAAGCAACTTGTAATTGCTTCATTTCCAGTTACTCGCCGAAGACTTCACTCTGACGCGCGCATGCGGTACAGACGGTTTTCTTTTCGATATCACTATTTGCCGTCAAAGGCCGTGGTACGTACCGGTCATGTCACCCAATTACGAGACCTGGTCAAAGGAAGACCTCATTGCGCGTCTCACCGAGCTGGAGCTACGCGCCAGAGCGGGCGCTCATCATCAAAACCGTCCCCCCGGTCTTTTGCTCAGAAGTACGTTGACACCTATGATCCCCCCTGCATTTGCTGATCGCCTCTGGGAAGATATCTGCTTCCACAACGAGGTGTTCACGCGCAAAGCTTCCGACCCCGAGCAGTCGCGGACGTTTGACATCGCATCCTGCAGCGCAGACATGGCCTGGTGTTTCACCCTTCGGTCTTTTACCCAGAGGTACGCCAACACCCACCTCAATGTGTCTGCATTTTCTGATGGCCGCTGGGAAGACATCTACTCAAACAATGAGGCGTGCAAGTCAGTCACGCGCCGCTCCCCGTCCCTTACTTCGAATACCAATCAACCTCACAACCGCGCGCATCCCTCGCTATTGCGTTTCTCTGGGCCGCTTAATACCTCAATCCAGTAGTCATTCGCAACGGCATCGTGGGCACAGAAGGTATCAAGCCTTACAACATCCTCATCCTATTATTCTCTCTTGCCTACATGGCCATTACTCTCGACATCAGCGGTATGTTCCGAGCCGCAGCCTTTTGGGTCAGTAATCAGGGTGGTCACAATGGATGGAGGCTCTATCTTTATTTCTATATCCTGCTTCAACAATGAGGCGCACAAGTGAGTCACGCGCAACGCTTCCGACCCCGAGCAGTGTTGAGAATCATGGATTCATTTCTTTCCATACCATGATTCTGACGCGTTACACGTTGTGACACGTCGTGACTCAATCGTGACTCATTGTTATGACTCACAGATATGACTCACTTATTTCTTATCTTTCTTATCTTTACTTACGCTATTCGTGTTACTCATCACATAGATAAGGCTTTAACGCCATTGGACGATAGCAGTATCTTACTGCGGATGACTCATTACTTCGTCATCCTTCTATGACATTCTATAGAGTTCTATCTCTATTTCCCTTTTATAGGAGACATACGTACATAGATACAAACATCTCTGTATCGTATATAAACCTGGAGCATTCGCTCTGGGATAATAACAAGTCTTCGACTTATTCTTCCATCCACTCTCACATATAAGCTTTTGCTCGAGGCACTACCCTCTCGCAATACCTTTATCCTTGTTCGTGGAGTCCCTCAGGACTATTTAACAGTGAGTATCTCCCACTGTTCTCTTTGTTCCCTAGGCTACTGCGCTCCACAATCGAGTCTTGCTATCTCGATAGTTTTCAGAACCACTAGTAAGTCCTCTTTTGATGGCATCGCGTTCGTGTTCAATACATATTGCCGCGTTGCCTCACGTGCATGGTTGAGTACAGTCTTTGTGTTAGGGACTTGATTTGAAGTTGCCACGGCAGTGCCACTGGGCCCACCGGCGGGAGTAGAACCATGACGGACCAGCGGCAAAGTAACCGAGAGTCCGAGTCTGCCAGCCTGTGCAGCAGCTCCGAGTCCAGCCTGAGAACTGCCCTGAGCAGTAGGTGCCAGGGGCAAACGGATGTCTGCACCACTCCGCTTGCGGACATCACGGAACGATGTCCCGAGTGCCTGATCATCCAGGCGATAAGATCAGTGTATGTTGTAGATAGCTAGAAACGCACTTACTCGTATAACACCAGTAGAGAATTCTGCACCGCGCACCAGCTCGCCAGGTCGCAGCCTTGTAGTGAGCCTGGCAGCGCCTTCCGCCGCCATGTCAGCTCGGAGCTGAGCATAAGGGGCCACTGGCACCGTTATAGTATGCCTCGGGCTGTCACTGTGACGGTTGGCACTGGGGGTGGGATACGGAGCCGTCCTGAACCGGATTGGCCGCCTCGGGTGTAGAATGGCCTCGTCCATTCCATTGATGGGAATATGGTTGGTGTATTCAAGTTGAAAGGAATTACCACTGCCAGTGGCAGTGGTCACCGGTAGTCCGTCACGGTCTTGTGTTAGACGAGGGTAGACGTTGATCAGACTCGGATGGGGGTATTGCAGTGGTAGCTCCGCTGACTGTGATGGCCCGGGCTGGCTTGCATAGAAGTGACGGTAGTCGGTTCGGAGTGAGGCTGATTGTCCATCCGATGGAACTTGAAAAGGCTGCAAGGCTGTTGGATTGTCGTATGCGAAACCGCCGGAAGGGCCTGCCACCTGCCAGCCTGAGTGAACGGTGTTGTAGTCGGGCGAAGTTGTTTGGACGTGGAGTGAAGCCGAAGGTGTATTGAAGGTGGAAGAAGGGCCCCCCGCCTGCGGGAACCCAGTGTGATCAAGATGGTCGGGAATCAGTGCAGTGCCAGCGACGGTAGGACCACCGCCATGGATATCATGCCCATAACGAGGCACTGCCAGTGGTAAGGCTATTCTGGCCCGGGAGGGTGGAATGACCGGCTGTTCTTCAACATTATTGAGTTGATTTGCCACTGGGAGGCCTGCAGCGTTCAAGCCAGAGCTCTCAGGGAACTTTCGAGCAGACTGGTTGTGCGCGCATGCGCATGAAGTCAGATCGCGCGATAAGAATCTGCTACAAACATACTTTTCCTTTCTTTGAAGCCCTTGTATTCTTACTACTCTTTGACATCAAACTTGAAGAGGCGCGTTGGAGAGGTGGTCAGACAGTGAGCTCACGCGCACGGCTGAGTGGGGATTAAAGGAATGGAGCATATTCCCACTTCCGTTACGATTACTACAAGAACACGGCGACTAACTACACGATCTAACAGACGAGCTGGTTTGAGAATTCTAGAATCTATATCTGATCAATCTATGAATTATATAATGTACCCTAACTCACCGAAGATGCGTGTTTGAAGCCGAGACTCAGGTGGGTGAGTCGTCATCCGAATTGTCATCCGGCGTGCTTTTTGCGCATTCCCCGTCAGGGTCCGAGTCCAACTGAGCCAGCCCGGTATCCAAAGCATAGCCTTCCAGCTGTTCCAACTGTTCTTCGCATGTCGAGAATGCCGACATGTCATCCTCGTAGGCTTGGTGGAGAAACTTGATGTCATCGCCCAGCTCAGAACTATTTCTCGATGACAGTAACCTTTCAAAGAACTCGGCCTCCTCCGAGGCCTCCCGAAATGCCTTTCGGTAATCGGTCTCAACCGATCTAAGGAGCTCCACATGACGCTCCGCTTCTTCAAGCTCCCAAGCCAACGTGAGGATGCGGTGGCGGCGTGTTTCTCTTGTCGCCTGCTTGGCTTGTATAGCTTTCTGAACAACTTCATCCGACAAGGTCCGAAGACCTTGTATAAGGATGTCTTTACCCTATATCAAAGGAATAAGACATCATATAATACAACAGACGGGCATAGATACTGACCATCTTGGCATCTTTCGGCCTGATGTCATCACGAGATGCTCTGCCCATAGACTTTCGTATCCAGCGAAGTTCTAGTGGTGTGGGCTCAGCGGGACTCGGGTAGGGTGAATATTTGATGACACGATTTGGACTCGGAGTAGATACGTCGCCTGTGATGTTATGGGTATATCGGCCAGCATACTTTGTGCTGGGGGATCTGGGGGACCTGGGGGACCTGGGGGACCTAATATCCCCTACGTGGTGATGAACTGGAGAGCTCGGTGGTGGAGTCATGCGTGATAATACATTCATATTTAGGGGTGTCGCCGGCGTGATGGTGTGACCCGTCCGTAGGGAGAGGAAAAGAGCGTTGGTGTGAAAAATGTGTCGGAGTTTGAAACACTTGGAGAATTTCTTTGTTTCACTTATCGCGGATACCTCGCTCAACTCACTTGGATGCAGCCCCTCCGACCTGAAGATTTTGAGGTATTGGAAGTGAATCGCACAGAAAGGTGAATTGCTAGTAAGACTCAATACCATATTATATATATGACTGACCTTCAACTGGAAAGCTTCCAACGTATCAAGTGTCCCAATGTTTGGTGCAATCGGGAGTTTCAATCCATCCGTGCGATCACCGAACATCTGAACAGTCCAGAGGAGTCTCTCGCATCTGCAGATCAAATTCAAGAGCGGTCTCACCTACAACTACCGCCTTCTCTGCGACAATTTCGGGGCGATACGGACAACACTGGCACGCGGACTGCTCAGTACCATGCTCAATCTGGCGGAACGTATGGAAAATCAAAAAACCTGCTTCAGCAGATGGAGGACGATCCAATCCATAAGCACCGCCTGCACAATCAATATTACCCTTTTGCTGGAGCGGCCGAGTGGGCCCTTGGCAAATTTCTCGCTGAGAATTTGACACAGACACAAATTAACCGGTTTCTGAAACTACGTTGGGTACTTTCTTTCACTGCCTTCATATCTATGTCGCTCATTGTAATTGATTGACTTAGTTCAGTGAAAATGCAAAGCCGTCGTTCTCCTCAGCTGAGCAACTGCTTGGTTGGATCGACATCCTGCCAACTGCGTCAACTTGGCAGACCGTCCAACTCGAGGTACAAGGCTATCCTACTACGGCACCGATTCAACTGATCTGGCGCGATGGCCTCGAGACGGTCAGGAGCATCGTCTCCAATCTGGTTTTTGCGAATAATATCACTTTCGACCCCATCAAGATCCAACAGAACAATGTACGTGAATATGGAGAATGGTTTACGTCCCATGAAGCATTTAGGATTCAAGTTCGTTTGGAAAATACTGTCGGCGTATCAGATGCTGATCTTGGTCCTCAGGACCAGCTCCCAGTTGGTGCGAGCATCGTGCCAATCATTGCTGCGTCCGATAAGACGCCCGTAACTCGACAAACCGGAGGGCTAGAGATGCACCCGCTTTTTATAACGATAGGCAACATCGATTCTGATATTCGCATGAAAGCCACTTCTCACGCATGGCAATGCGTTGTGTTCATACCCACGCCCAAGTTTGAAACTCATCCCGACTATCAGACGATCCTTCAAACTCGCCTCTGGCACAAATGTGTCGATTTAGTGTTCTCAAACTTGAAGCATGCCGCTCTCCATGGCGACTTTATGCCAGACCCTTTTGGTGACATTCGATGGTGCCACACACCTCTCGCCGCCTGGATTGCCGACCTCATGGAACAGTTAATGATCTCTGGTGTCTCCAAGAACGCATCCCCCATCACTGAAGCGACTTCAAAGCAATTTGGTGATGGGCAGCACCATGAATCGCGCACTGGTGAGAAGACTCTAGAACGCATCTTCGACACTGTTCAAGACGTGGACCCGTGGAATCTTGATCGTTTCCAGAAGCATGCGAAGTCGCAATTCCTTTTAGGAGTCCATCTCCCATTCTGGCGCGACTACCCCCTTTCCAATCCCGCCATATTCCTTGTCCCGGAAGTTCTTCATACGCTACACAAATTATTCTTCGACCACATCCTTGCATGGTGTAAGGAGGTGATGGGAAAAGACGAGCTGGACTTCCATTTCAAATCTTCTCACAAGCGCGTTGGTATGCGACAATTTTCGGGTGGAGTATCCCATGTCCAGCAAATGACGGGGCGGGAGCATCGCGACATTCAACGGAAAATCGTTCCTATCTTGGCCGGTGCTGCCCCGCCGGACTTCGTTGCTGCTATACGTTGCATCGTTGATTTTATCTACCAGGCCCAAAGTCCGGTCCACACTGACACCACTATTGCATCTATGCAAGCTGCGCTCGATGAATTCCACGCTCGGAAGAATGCTATTGTCGAAGCTGGCGCGCGGAGAGGAAAATTAGGCGTTAAGACCGACTTCTATATCCCCAAACTCGAGCTCCTACAGTCGTTTGCAGATGCGATCAGGAATTCAGGCGCAATCATCCAGTACACAGCAGACGTCAGCGAGCGTCTTCTTATTACGCATTGCAAGCAGCCGTTTTTACGAACAAACAAGCAGGCGAAGGACTTCGCCGAGCAGATTGTTCGGATTTTGGATCGCGAGCACAAAATGTGACAGTTTGATCTATTCACTCTCCTCGCCGAACATGGCCAGTCATTACTCAACAAGGTGGTTTCCGAGGAATATGATAAAGTCGCTGAGTCGGATCCCGCCGCTACGTGGGTTTCACGAGCCGTTCCAGGTGAAGAGACGCGTTTCAAAGCTCCACGTCCGGTGCGGAACCATTTTATGACTGGTTTACTGTCCAATGATGGAGCAACCGCCCTTCACGTCACCGCCGCTCCTGACGGCAAGCGCCTATCGTTAGAAGACTTGTCGCAGACCATGCACCTGCCGGATATCAAGCAAGCTATTATCGACTATATCTCTTCACAGACGCCCGAGGTCAGCGCGTGCATGTCGTATTTTAGCTCCATCGACGTCTGGCACAAATTCCGAGTGCAGATGCGCTCTAACTTTCGTGACTCTGTTATCATGCCCAGCCAAGTCGTTCAAGCCCATCCTCCCAGCAATCTGTTTCCCTATGGAAATTGTGATGTCGTCTTGCTCGAATCGTCTCAACCCGAGCAACACAATCGTAACCATGTTAGCCTCTTCTTTATTCATTCAACTGATTTTTCGGTAGCATACACCATTGCTCAGGTGCGGACAGTCTTCAAGCCGCACTTAACACCGTCCATGGTGCGAGACCTTCGCTTCGACTTTCTCCTAACGCCACTTCTTTATATTCAATATTTCAAAATTTGCGAGGAGGACCCGTCTACTCGAATGTGGATCGTTGAGAGGTGCCTTATCCAAACTGAGCAAGGAGCTGTACGTCTCGGGGAGGTCATTCCCTTGACGCGCGTTTCAAACACGGTCGAGTTAGTCCCAATATACGGAGAAAAAGCAGATCGAGCCATCTCTTCTTATACGTCTCAAGAGTTATATCCTCGCTTTTTTCTCAACCACTATGCAGACAAGGAGGTATATAGTGTGCTACACGGGAAGGTCAATCAGGAGGCCGCAGTTTCATAGCATGTAGCATGTAGCTCGTGTCCATACGGATCTCCTGATAATCAATTTTGTTATCGCCTGATAGGCTGACTATCTGCCATCGCGATGTGATCATATCATTTCACACGTGATCTCGGTGCTCACTCTATATCTCCACCAATGAGATGCGTTCGTTTACCGCACGTAAGCTGCTGTAAGTCGCTAAGTTTTGCCGGCCGCCTGTTTCATTTTAGACGCTTTGCAGATGGGGGTGGCGGTATGTGTGTAAGTACTACGAAGGCTATGTAGAACCAATATACTATTGTTTCGCCAAACCCACACGAGTCGGTCTCGGAATCAATATGATCCCGGGACCTGTGACACCTCCACTGTGACCCGGAACCATACTCGAGGTCCGATATCACGTCAGAAAATTGATAAACTTTGCAGTACGTACCTGAGCGACACCGATGATTAATGAAGTTGACGTTTTCCGTAGTTGTCGACACGTCTGACGTCTGGAACGTTGGCACCGCAGATGGTGACCGGTCCTACTTTCTACCCTGTCATTGTTGAAACGTCGGTCTCACGCCAATTGCAACTCAACACGTTCCTGGCCCAAGTTGATTCTTGAAGCAAGAAGCTGTGACGTCGACCTTATAGGCTATTCCGGGAGGTGGCTGCTTGGCAAATTCTACACTTTCCTATTTCTTTTTGCCCAAGATGATATTATCGTTGGCATGCCAGTACTTAGAACTCGAACTTTCGGCGAAACCACCCCCGACCCACTAGGTATAGCCTTCAGGTGGTATACCACGAGACTGCATAAAACCATGCAACTTGATCCCGTGCTCAAGTTCCATCTCTGCATCTTTGTCACGCACATTCCAATGTGCTCTATTCTTTTGACTTTCGCAGGGACTCAGCGAAGACAGGATCAGTCCGCATCTCACACATGAATGGGTATAAAAATCATGAATTAACTGACATCCTCGTTCTCCCGTCACTGCCCACGATGAGAAGTCTGGTCATTTTTCAGCTCGCTGCCATCGTTTCAACACAACATATCTTTGTTTCTCGGGACGTTGGTACAGGCTTATCGACATTGACCGTCAACGGTCCGTCATCGATCCCAGCCGAATGGACTACTCCACCCCTATATCAGGCTGTTGCCAGTTTCAGCATCGAATTGGCCTGTTTCGACGAAAACTTGGGCAACGACTCGTATCCCAACACGCTGTCTATAAATCTTTTCCAGAACCTCAAAGAGAGAGCAGGCATCGCACCACAGATACGCATCGGTGGGATCACTGCCGACTCGACAACCTGGGATTCCAACCAGGAGGCTGCCTTGTACAATTTCATCGATCCCAGCGGAGCGCTCAGCAACACGACTCTTGGCCCCCACTGGTTCTGGAATTCTGTCAAACTCCTTCCAGAGGGGACTCAGATCGTCATGACCTTGGTATGTCGTGTCTCTAAATGGTCTATGGTCTGCCTTGACATTGGGCAGGACCTTGAAAGCTTGAACTACACAGGCGCATTGAGTATGGCCGAATCTGCATGGGCAGGACTTGGACCAGATATCATCTCTCGTTTTGAAAGTCAGTTTCCTCTGGTTCTCTCATCACCCCGCTGACATGCATACCTCAAGTTGGAAATGAGCCTGATCAAGCCCCTCTCGATTTCGACGCATAAAATTATACGGCGATCTGGGAGGTGGGCTCAGTGTCCGTTTGTAGATGCACGTGTTTGACTTGACTCACTATTCGCAGCCTTGGTTGGTCAACATATCCAAGGCCCTGGACATATCTTATCCTAAATTTTTTGTCGGAGCCACCGTGATCGATCCACTCTGGCCACACAATACTTCGCAGGCAGAAGGTCAATTTGACTGTACCAGTGCACTCGCTGCTGGTGCTGACGATGGAAAAACGGTCAAGACATGTAGTGAGCATACGTATCAATACAGTGTTTGTGATTCAATGAGGTTTTCGATATTTGGATTGATCTAGTTTCAGGTTTGCGACCCTACCAGAGCAGCGGTGGCTACATTGCCGAATCTGGTATGAACAATGAGTTACCAAGTGATTCGCGACTCCTCTGATGGATATTTTTTCGCAGGTCAATCACACCCGCCTCGCCGAGTTAATGCTGGGTTCTGGTGTGTTTTCGTTTTATTGATTGTCGTTTCAGTTATTTGGATCTATGGCAGCCCCGTATTCATACAGTTCGATTACAACCCAGCCCAGATAGTTTCATGATTGGTGAGGTGTTGTCCAGAATTGATCCTTAATACTTATTCCCGCCAGGCGAATTCAACTCGGTATCATGCTCCGGCAGGGATAATGTCAGCGACACATTTGGACAGGCGATGTGGTTGGCATGTCCAATCAATCTGAAGAGGTCCGCGGAAATTAACGGGGCCGTCTAGCTTGATACCACGCTTTACGCGGCTTCCATTAATGTCTCACGGTGAGCCTCCGGGCTGTCTCAACGACAGCTTGTGAACGGCGGTCTGATGTATCACTGACAGTGTCTATGTTCATCAAGGCGGCCCTCTTGCATTGCAGAGCTCGCCACAGTTAAATCACGGCGGCCGTTCTTTTTACAACCTGTGGTTCGCATCGGAACAACCTTAGTCAATACTGCACATATTTATTTAATACGCAGGTTCCCTGTGGATAATATCAACCGTTGGGCCCATACAAGTGTTCCCCACATACTCGGCATACCTATTCGTCTCGGGACTCATTGGTGGTTCCACGTCCCTCCAGACCGCCAATATCTTTCTAGGGAGACAGACCAACGGATCTTCCATCACCACCGTGGAAGGCGACCCATCAGCAGGTCGACTATCCGTGTACGCATAGTGGGATGGCCCGGAAGCAGATTATCCTGCCAAGCTTGCGATTCTGAACCTAGAGATATACTTGAACTCAACGGCGACATATCCTCGTCCGACGAACGTCACAGTCGATTTTTTTGCGTACTTGGCGTTCCCTGGGCAGAGCGTGACTGCGCGGACGATGATCTCTCCCGGTGCGGATATCCAGTCCAGCAATCTGACGACGTGGGCTGGGCAAGATTTCGCGAGTGGGGTTGCACAGGGGGAGTTGGTGGAGGATGTGATCACGTGCGGACGAGTGGATGTTGCCGCGTCGTCTGCGGTTCTGATCGACTTCGTGGGCGGACCTGTGTATGTTGTATGTATCTACTGCATCTAGGAATACGGCTACGACGTACTATTTATATCGACGATACAGCACATTATCCAAAAGTATGATGCAGCCCTCGAGGTCCTGGAACGTGCACATTTTACTTACGTAACGTGTCCAAATATTCTCAGCAGCAACCCTCGATTTCATTCGTCACAGATTCCATGTAACATGCGCACCTTTAGTTTCCTCACACATCCTTGTGTCCAAAGCAAAGTGTATCAAAGCTCAAGTCATAGCTGGCTTGTTACATGCTAACGAGTACACTCGGAGTCTGAATGATCGGAAGAACTTCCCAGGGATATATATTATGTACATAAATTTTCATTCCCACGCTTACTTTACTTGAGCTCTGGGTAGCCAGGAAAGAACCCGCATCCAATTATTCGAGAGGTGTATCACCATTGGTCGATATGATGTGACAGCTCTTCTTCATTTCAATGATCATTTCACTGATATGATCGACATACATCTTGTTTCCAATGACCTCCATCAGCGGCCGGATTTGATGCCCGAACTACCTCCAGACGCTTAACTGGTGACAGTGACACGTCTCTTCCCAGACAACGAGATGACTTGGCATCACAGACTTGGAACCTCACGAATCCCAACACTCATGCGTCTGAAACTTCGTTTCGACTTCGTGGATTTCTGAAACAAAGAGTAGCCTTCAAAATGTGTCGCAACCTCACCATTTTGCTTCCAACCAGGTTTTGCGTTCTATCCACGCATGATGAGGAATCTGGTCATCCCTCTATTACTCGGTCTGATCTCTGCAGCTCAGCATACGTTTCATTCTAGAGATGCGGGTGCAGGCTTACCGATGGTGACACTTAGTGGTCCGCCGAACATCCCAGCCGAATGGACCACCCCACCCCTGGACCGAGCTCTTTCCAGTTTTAGCATCGAAGCAGCATATTTCGACGATTACTTGGGCAACGCCTCGCATCCAAATACGTTGAGCATAAATCTTTTGCAGAACCTCAAGAAGAGAGCAGGAATCGCACCGCAGATACGCATCGGTGGGATCACTGCCGACTCGATGACGTGGAATCCCAACCAAGAGGCTGCCTTGTACAAATTCAT
Organism: Leccinum arenicola; assembly: GCA_038092295.1. NCBI lineage: Eukaryota > Fungi > Basidiomycota > Agaricomycetes > Boletales > Boletaceae > Leccinum > Leccinum arenicola. Next base: position 12,825 of record JBBPQC010000287.1, read on the forward strand.
CAATCCCAGCGGAGCGCTCATCAATACAGCTCTTGGCCCCCAATTCTGGAATTCCGTCAAACTCCTTCCAGAGGGGACTCAGATCGTCATGAACCTGGTGTGTCATCTCTCTAAATGGCCTATGGTCCGCCTTGACATCGAGAAGGACTTGCATAGCATGAACTACACAGGCGCATTGAGTATGGCCGAAGCTGCATGGGCAGGTCTTGGGCCAGACATCATCTCTCGCTTTGAAAGTCAGTTTCTTTTAGTTCTCTTATCATCCGTTTTGCTGACACGCGTACCTCAAGTTGGGAATGAGCCAGATCACTACCCTCTTGATACATCACATTATATGGCGATCTGGGAGGTGGGCTCGGTGTCCGTTTGTAGATGCACATGTTCGACTTGACTCACTGTTCGCAGCTTTGGTCGAACAGCATATCCAAGGCACTCAACATATCTTATCCTACATTTCAAATCGGAGCCACCGCGAACGACCCACTCTGGCCATATGACACTTTGCAAGCAGAAGGTCAATTTGACTGTACCAGTGCACTCGCTGCTGGGGGTGATGATGTAAAAACGGTCAAGACATGTAGTGAGCATACGTATCAATACACTGTTGGTATTCAATATGGCTTCCGAGATTTGGATTGATCTAGTTTCAGGTTTGCGACCCTGCCATGGCATGGGTGGCTACGTTGCCGAATTTGGTATGGACAATGACCTGCTGAAGCGATCAACGAAGCTAACGAAAGTGTTTTTGCAGGTCAACCACACCCGTCTCGCTCGGTCAGTGGTAAATTCTGATGTATTATCTTTTCAATAATATTCTTTTCAGGTATTTGGATCTATGGCAGCCCCGTATTCACGCGGTTCGATCACGGCTTGGCCCTGATAGTTTTATGATTGGTGAGGCGATTCCGGACATAATTGATGATCGCTTGGTACTTACGTTCGTCAGGCGAATTCAACTCAGTTTCATGCGGAGGAAAAGACGATGTCAGCAATACGTTTGGACAGGCACTGTGGTTGGTGAGTTCATCTGGTCCTATTGTTTCTGCTGAAATTAATGGAGACTGTTTAGCTTGATACCACTCTTTATGCGGCTTCTATTAATGTTTCACGGTGAGCCCTTACTCCGCCACCTCGAGGGCCTTGGATGTTGGATTGATGGATCATTGTAGTGTCTACGTCCATCAAGGTCTTTCGTTCTATAATCTTTGGTTGGTATCACAACAGCTTGGGTCAATCATAATATCACTCGTATTTAATGGAAACACAGGAATCCTGTGGACAGCATTCGCGGCCCAATTCAAGTCTTTCCGGCATACTCTGCATACCTATTCGTCTCGGAACTCATCGGTGGCTCCAAGTCGCTCCGGACCGCCAATATTTTTCCAGGTAGACAGATCAACGGATCCTCTATCACCACCGAGGGCGGCGATCCTTCTGCAGGCCAACTAAGCGTGTACGGATACTGGAGTCAACAAGATGCCAAGTATCCGGCCAAGCTCGCGATTATTAATCTCGAGATATACAACTCGACGGCGACGTATCCTCGTCCGAACGTCACTGTCGATTTCTCGGTGTTCTTGGAACAAACTGGGAAGAGGGTGACTGCGAGAACGATGATTGCTCCCGGCGCAGAGATAAAGAGTGGAAATCTGACAACGTGGGCTGGGCAGCGTTTTGCGAGTGGGGTTGAGGAGGGTAAACTGGAGGAGGATGTGATTACAAGTGGTCGTATTGACGTTGCAGCTTCTTCTGCGGTTCTGATCAGGTTCTGATTGTGTATAGTATATGCGTCAAAAATGGACATACATAACTTTTAGTACTAGTCCGCCTGCGTGTTCATTCACGATTCCCTTGGCCACTGGCAACCACACAGAACAACAATTGTATTCTTGAAGCTGACTTGTTTAAGATGTCGCAGATCGTACCTACGGGGAGATGCGGCTTACCTTATCCACATGTCTTCTGGTCAAGGAGTTGCTACTCTGAGTCTTCAGTGATATCACGGACAGACAACCTAAAGGGGCCAGGGCACGTCACGGTCTGCGCGAGTATGGTTCGCCCACAGTCTAGAAGCCCGCACCCGTGCGATTCTCAGAGGAGTTGGGGGTGAGGGGGAGAGAGAGGACGCTGAATGATGGAGATGATGATCCGGGGTCGAAGGACGACTCGGGGTAGAATCCGGGAGATACGGTGACAGCGGGTGCCACTTGGTATGACACCGACCCAAGCCGATCAACAACCTCAAACAAGCCGCCAAGGTTGTCGTACAGATCTACTTGTACTATTCCTCGGAGAAACACTATACTGACTCTGTCAGGGCTTGAACGCTGGGTCACAAACTTGAACTTGGTGCCGATGTTCTTGTTTTCAAAAGCGTCGGCATGGTAGTAATAAGGACAAGGCTGGTCCGGAATGTGGAGTTAGGGTTATTGCGCGCGCCGGGAACCTGTATGAACTTCCAGTGCCGCACCATCCGCCTGGTTTGCCAGGCGCCACTAGTACGCGTGGGGGGTCCACAAGGTGCCAGGGCTAGCCATCCTCCATGCTCTCTACCCCCTGTTTCAATAGATTTGGAGGCCGACAACTACGAAAAAGCCTCCAGAAGACCAAGCTCCAAACCCGCACCTCCAACACAACATTCGGCGACCGCTCCCGGAAACCCGAGCCGTGGCCGAGCTGTCCACATATACGCCGAGACTTCTATATTGGCTCAGTGCTCGAACGGAGCACGAAACTGGAGTCTGGAGAACACACCGCCGACTATTTCGTAACGCGACCTGCCAGCGGCCCAGCGCCGGAGGTAATTGAAGCTTTTTGATAGGTTCATTCGAGCTGAGAGATCTAAACAAACATCTGAATGATTCCCCTCCCCCCCTACTAGTAAGCTTCACGGACAAGAGGTCGTTCCCGTGCTGGTGTTCATTCTTTCCAGAAATCTAGAATCGATGGACTTCATCTTGCCGCGTGACGTTGAATCCGCCAAGTTTGGCAGGTGGGGGCCACGCTAGGCATCGCGACTCCGAGTCCGAGCGTTATTTTCATCGATCCAGCCGAGCAGAATGCCAACGACGGAGTCAGCAACTTTTTGATCAGTGTATGAAACCGAGATAAATTTCCTTTTCTGTTCGCCCAGTACTCTCCCGCCATTGTGGCGCCTGGCGCTCAGCGGGCATACTCACGCTCCCGCACTCCATCGCCATTCATGAATCTGAAAACGTGTGACGTGAGTAACCCAGCCATTTTCTTTTCCATTTCATCTCATGGAGTCCTTCCAGATAATTTCCCATGCATCCGTGTCTTTTTCGCCATGATACGATATTTGCTCGGCGTTCGGTATTCCAATGTTCCGAAAGCCATGGTTGGTTTGTCGCGAGCCATGCCAATGGCAAGAAAAAATATTCATCGATGGAGCGACGTAAGAAGACACGGATAAAAAGCAACTCGCCTCGCTCTGTAGAACCCCAGAGCTTTCTGTCAGTTTCAGTTACCTACGCATCCTGAAGTTTATTCAAAATGTTCAACAACAATTTTGGCGAACAGGTATCAACCTATCTTTAATCACCATGTGGATCTTGCTGACCCTATCTTGTTTTTCCAGGATACGATCAATTTAGTGGCCAATGCCCTGTTGATGAATGTGTACCATTGCGGTTGGGTCACCAATGGCAGGCGTTGCAACACCCCCGTGCGCGGAGGAGACTTCGCGACACACCTAAAAATCCACATTGCCAAGGAAGATCCTAAGCCTCAATGTTTGTGGGATAACTGCAGGCAGGTTCTCGAGAAAGGTTGCATCGTCAGACACACTCAGGAGAAGCATCTTGAATGGAGGTGGCCGTGTCCCAAATGCTACACCATGTTTACCCGAAGGGGTGTCATGGAACAACATCAGGTCAATTGCAATGCTGCGTGAACGCGAAAGTGTTGGTGATTTGTGAGTACTCACTTTGTCGACCGACTCGTTTGAATGACGAGCTGAATCCTAGATCAGTCGCCTCGAATTACCGTAGTACATGATCTTTCGATAATGTGTCACCTAATTCTGTGCTCCGTCTATATCTATTTCCCCTTCGGCTTCTTAGAGTTGGTATTCACGGCTGCACCGGCGTTCTGCGTTCGTTTTATCTATAGCCAACGTGTGTCATTAATATTGTCTTGTATATCTTATTTCCTAGTATATCGACCTAATCTATGAGATGCATTGCGCTCTGTCACCTGGCGAGCTTGCTCAGGAGGGTCCCTGGAAATGCGGGAAGAAGGTGAACCAAGGTACTACAAGTGAAAAAAGGAAGATATTGCTCATAATGCTTTTCTGCGACTGCGCTCGTGAGTCATGTCCGAATGGGTGGGTCCTGTTGCAAATGGAACCGACTTCCTCTGAAAACCGCAGTACTCGCCACAGGGTGTTTGGTTTGTAGGACTCCGGCGAAGAGTAGGTAGAATGACCCCTGCGAGTTGTCAGTTTCATCGTTGTAGTTTTCTACAGCGTACTGCGGTGCACGCAGACACCCGCGAGTCAGACAACGAACTTGTTCCTCATCGCCTCCGATGTTTGCGCAGTATAACATACAATGGCCACCCACACTATGCTCTGAAAGTTGACTGCTGAGTGGAGACTTGGTTCTCAGCATGTCTCGTTAGAAATGTCACCAGTCCATCTAGAAGGTCCCAATGAGATCAAGGGGGTAAGGGAGATCACTGACTTGCTCGTATTGTGTGTGCGAAGTTCATTTGCAAATGTGGGTCATGGTGGGTGCATGGAACGCGCAGCCCGTCGCGAATGGAAGATTATAAGTAGACTCGGATAAATGATAGATGAAGGAAATTTATCATTTGAGCTGATTAAAATGTCACCGACTCCGCTGTTGGCCCTACCCTCGGCCAATTTGAGGGAAGAAGCCTGGAGCTGCGGTAACAGGATGCCTACCGCGGTCCACTGACTCGCCGCAGCAAAACAAAGCGCAAACTTTCTGAAATTATTGCTAAAGAAAGAACGAACCCCGATATGAGAACAAATTCCTAGCCACGCAGACATTTCAGGGGAAGGGCAGAAGAGGAAGGTCCAATGAATGACAGCACGAGTACTAGTCTGCTGTGCGATATCGACTCGGCGTGGAGTCTCCTCCTGCCTTCGAGCTGGAACTTGGAGGCCTAAGCTCGTGTTTCCAGGAGATTAGACGCTTGAAGAGCGGCCACTGGATGTCGACTGAGCAAAATTTGGAGGCGCAAAGGAGCAAGTTAGTTGTGTGGTTTTTCATAAGAAGTTGAGGACGTCGCATTATCCTGTGAGAAATTCGGGTAACGATCAACATCATCTCGAGTATATTGCACATTACAGCTCTCGAGACGCAGCTCTCAACCGCAGTGAGTCGTACAAACCACTGAATTTGTGCCACCGTGAGTCCGTAACAGCTTGACATTTCATTTGCGGGCTCGGAGTGTGTCACTGTGAGGTCATTCTCATTTGTCCACGTCGTTCAGCCCGGGTACTTAGCTCGGTGATTGTCCGAACATCACTACTAGGAATCCGAAGGATGAACACGGCAATATTATTATTATTCTCAAAGCTCGGATGTTCCCATTCAGTTGGAAAAGACGTTGTCGAAAGTCGGGCTTCGATGGATCGGAGTAGTGGAGATCCACGCTCGAGTCCTGTGTCCTGGTTGTCAAAATATTGACTTGGGGTTTGTGACCGTTTGTCAAGGCGTTCCTTCTCGCGCAGTGTCTCCTGTGACAGATCGGATCGGCAATCAGTCGTAGCACTAATATGGAATCCGTCAGCGCAGGGTCACCATGTCTGGTAATTCTGTGCCACTTTGTTGAGTTTTCGCTGTATCCTAGTCTACTCGGAGCATGGGGCATGGAAACCTCACACTGCCAGTGCACATGGTTACATAAGTGGTCAGTCAAGCTGCGACTTTCCATATTGAATTCAGGTAAGTCAACACAACGCGTCAACTTGGCATTCGGCCCAATATTAATACTTTTCTAGATCGCTCGTAGGATCTCACCCACTCGAGCTGGAAATCCTTATCAAGTCTCTCTAAGTCAACTTTCTGGAGCTACGAGCGGACGCCGGTGTTCGATCTCTCTGTTTCCGTGGACAAGAAGTCCAAAAAATGATACCCTTTGTCTTGAGGTTGACGCTCCAGTGTTCAGTTTATATGCTCTCTATTCAACCCATAATATTAGGATCAGGTTCCAGATACTCTTTCGAATCCCGCGGAAAACGAGTTTCCTTTCATCAAACCACTACTAGTCTGGCATAACTTAGGTCAACAACGGAGTCAACGTGTTCCGTGTTTGCGTGTTTGCGATCGGTTCAAGTGTATGGTTCCCTTTTTTGTTCCTCCTATAGTGTGGCGTTTGGTGCTGATCGCCACCCGCAAGTCAAAGAGCTTTCAACACGAGCCTGCCAGATTTATCACTTGCCATTTGATTTCATAGAGTCCTTCCAGATGGGCTACATTTACTATCTCCTTCTCTCCATGGCCCACTCACCCATGACTTCCGATATGCGCGGCGCTCGGTGTACCAAACGCCAGGTTGTTGGCATGTCTGGAGCTGTACCAATGCTACGAACAAATCCTCTTCAATGGAACAAACACGCATTCCCCAAACGCCAGTTTGTTGGCATGTCTGGAGCTGTACCAATGCTACGAACACATACTCTTCAATGGAGAAAACACGCCGAAGGACTAGATAAAAGCCACTAAGTCGACATGTTTAGAGCCCCATAAACTTCTATCGACCTCAGCCAATCTTCAAGATGAGCGACGTGAACAACAATTGGACTGAAGATGTATTGATCCACTGTCTTTAATCTTACTGAGCATCGTACTGATCGTGTCTTTTTTGTAGGACATCATTCAGATGATCGCTGAAGGTCATCTGCTGAAGACGTCATCATGCGGATGGATTACCAATGGACAACGCTGCAATGCTCCCATAGAGGGAAAAGAGATTGAGAATCACCTGAATTATCACATTGGCATCAGTTACCCACGGTACCAATGCCAGTGGGATGCCTGCGGGATGAGTATCGAGAGATGGAACATCGGCCAGCATACTCAAGAGAGGCACCTGCATTGGCGATGGCCGTGTCCGAGATGCAATGCTTCGTACAGCCGTAGGTATAGACTGGCCCAACATTTGGCTGATTGTAGAGGCGCGTGAAAGTGGAGGCGTCGGGGATTTGTGAGTGTTCACCTTGTTCAACAACTCGCTTGAACTACGCTAATTCTTTGAAACAGATCAGGTCCATTCCTTCAATGTGATCTCCATTTCTTTCGAGTCTTTCATGTTCGCGAAATAGTGCAGCACACATTTAGCCACCCCCAGTATTGATTTGTTCACGATATCTCGCCAATTTACGCTATTATATGTTCATGTTCGCGAAATGGTGCAGCATACATTTAGCCACCAAGTATTGATTTGATTTGTTCATGTAGATGCGGCTTACTTTAGTAATTCAACGTGCTCCCCTCCGATTGTATGGCTGCCTTCCATGTACCAAACCAAGTACCTGCCACATCAGGAAATTAACACGTTACTTATGTAAACTTATAGCTGCTTATACCATAATAAGCACATTTTAAGCAAATTGCGTATAAGTAAAAACCACTTGTATAAGTAGGGTCCACTCCTGGATTCTACTTGCTCGACTCTTATTGTGACTTATGCCATGCCAACTTATTCTTCACTTATTTAAGTAATCAAAAACCACTTGTTGCGAATCTAATAAGCACATGCAAGTAATTAATAAGTATGGTGCCACAACACGCCGGCTGCCATACGGTAAGTAAATGGTAAGTACTAAACAAGAGTCCACGTGCCACATACAAAAAAAGGGGGTATTGGGCCAGGAACACGGTGGCCAGAAGTGGTATCTGAGACCCAGAGGCGGCTAAAGGCAGTGCTAGACGATGGTATCACGGATCACGAAAGCAGTACAGGACGACACAAAACAAATGGCATGCGGACATACGGTACAGCCTGAAGGGGTATCAGGGGCAGAGGTGGTTCAGGACAAAGGTTGAGAACGAGGAATCCTAAAGATGTAAATAGTACAGCAACGATTAGCAAACATATTGCCGCATAATAAAACTTACAGATGTTGGCATAACGGTCACCACTCTCGGTGGCCACAATAGAGCTACCTCCCTCACGAACAGTAGGGCATAACGTGAAAGGAGCCTTCCGTGCTTCCTCGATGATAGATGCAATCTCTGCAACTTTCCGTTCCTTGACCCGTTCAGTGAGTACTCTCGCCGGCTTGCCCCAGTTCTGTGCGGAAAACGCAAGTGCCATGGTGCTTTCCTTGCCGGAATGCTCATTCACCGTAAGCGGAGTCTTGGGCATGGCAATTTTGCCCTCGAATGCCTGGATTGTCCGGTGCGTGAGGTGTCCTTCCAAGACCATTCGTAGCGCTCGCTCGAGCTAGTACATAGATAATATAGTGTCACTATTAGTTTCTTTGATTTGTTGGAGGACTTACCGCCACTCCACACAGACCAATTACCCCGTAGTACGTGTGCAAAGAAGGAGCAATAGGGATTACTTTGCTCTTCAGTGCCCCCTTCACGTACTGAAGATGTGCCATGTTGAGGAGCTGCAGTATGAACTGCGAGCGGAAGGCCTTCTTCCGCTGGCTGGAATCAAGGTCCTGATAAAGGAAAGCAAAGTCCTCGAGGAGCATTTCGGCCATGTCTTTGGCCTCACGGTCACTGGACGCACACTTGAAAAAGGTCATTATGATTGCAATGGCAGTGGAGCCTATGTTGTGCCGCCAGTCGCACAACCGTTGATTGGCCTTTTATTCAAACCCGTCTGCATCAAACGCAACTACTAAGCGATACAAGAAACAGACGTACCACTGAAACGATGGGCCCCTGGATGTCAAAGTCCATTGTCGTCGGGTCAAGATCGGTGTAGGCCACGAAGAAAGGCAGTGCATAACCAACTGCGGGCCGCGTGACGGACCAAACATCATCGTTGCCACCTGCCCAGAGCAGCAAAGTCGGCATTAGCACTCTCTGCCACATACCTTCAGCCTGTAGCTCGGCTGGGAGGCTGGCTTTCGAATGACGTCTAGGAGTGGAGCTCGATGCCTCAGATTCAGGTTGAGATTGGTCCGAAATAAAGGAGGGTGTGTTAGCGACCAGTCTTTGATTCTGTGTCGGCCGGCGGACGGGTGTTTTGACCACGGGACGGGGTGTGGGACGGGGCGTCTTCAATGCAGCGGAGTATGACCTCGGAGGACTCGGAGTGGTGGAGATGCGGCTATGAATCTCGTCATTTGTTGGAGCCTGCTTGACCTTTTTAGCTGGCCGGGCAAGCACATTGACGCAAGACTACACGTTATTTGGTAAACATTGACATCATTTGAACGAGTAGCGAGCATACTTACCTGATCTGTGAGGCGAGAAGCTGCTGTGAGGCGACGACGCCCAGCACTGCCAGTGGCAGGCTGATCGATATTAATGCGGCGCCCACCCACTGTCAACTGGGACCCGTTCTCACCACCCTCCTCCATCGGCTCATCTGGTTCTGTCTCCTCACCTGAGAGGACTCCCTCCCAGGTTTCACCTGCGCCGGTGATGTCGAGTGTGCCATCAGTTTCGGTGGCATCATGATACTTTCGCTTCAAGCCTGCTAGTCCGTCCTTCAGTGCAGGCGGCACCTGAGTGAGCTCGACAAGAGTGACCTGACAGTGAAAAAAAAGGTGAGAGTGTGACCGACAACGATCCATTATGTTCTACTTACTCGTTTGTCCACTCCAGTCGCCTTCAGGGTGTCTTCACATTCTAGGCTATCGTCGCCGTCTTCCCCAAAACCACCGTGGAGATCATCCTTGTCGACCTCATCTATGCTGGTGGCGGCTGAGCTTTGGGTGGTGTTGGATAGCACACTCGATGGCACAGTGGAGGGTCCTGTGCTCGTAGAGGGAGCATACTCGGGCTCCCATTCAGAAGCAGCCTGGTTACAGTGTTCCTTTTGCACTTCGGTTGTCCATTGTGCGACCTGGGTCAACACCTGCGCTCTGCGGGCTGTACCAGTTCTGGATGGCGAGCGCAAAAGATTGATGAAAAAAAGTGTTGACTCGGTTAGTAACAACATAGTTGTCAATGAAAAAGAATTGACGTACCCGTGGACGGTTTGTGGCTGTGTGGACTCTAGCGTCACGGTACCACGACCTCTGGCCGCAGCCGAGACCAGCTGCTTTGCTCTCAGGCGGCGAGTCTCTGCCACTGCAAGCAGGTCACGCAGACCAAGCCCATCGCGAGGCTCCTTTGGTGTTGGCCCAGTGAACAAGCTGAGTACGCGTACCCTGTTGTCATCGTCTTTATCCGAGAGGCGAGCTTCATGTGAGTCATATTCCAGTTCAATCAGTCTCGATAGTCGTAATGCATTTTGAAAAGCTACTTACGCACTGGCAGGCCTTTGGTTAGATCAGCAGCAGCAGCACTGTCCTTTGCGCTCGCTTTCTCAGCTGGGCGAATGCCCTTCTTTGTGGGTGCCAGCGCACGTTTTGCTAACTGTGCGGCCCCCATCTCTGCCTCGACGGAAGAAATGGTAGCCAACGTGGACAGTGCCTCGTTGTGTTGCATCATCTGCATCTCCATTCTCTCTGTATCATGAGCTAATTTTTCAGAGTGGGTCCGTCGTTTGGCAGGGGCATCCGGCAGACCCGGATGCTTGTCTACATTGGTTTGGCGTGTCCGCCGTGTGGAGGTGAGTGGGTTAGAAACAGGCATAGTGAATGACTGAACGAGTGACAAAGTTGAGGTATTAACAAACGAGTGTGGAGGTTAAGTGGGAGGGGATGAAAAATGGTGGCCCGTCCCTGCCACCCTTTTGAACTTGGAAAATTTTGGATTCGTAAGTTCATTCAAACCTTATACGTTTTAGCTCTAGGTCAAATATCTGCTCATATTTGACACCTCAGACTCACTCTTCCCTGCTCCCTTCGTTGGAATTCATGTCTGCTCCCTTCCGAGTCAATGTCTCCAGCCGACGTGCCAATACGCCCATCCGCCTTCAGTGTAAATTTTCTAACTGTAGACGATGGTTTGGCAACCAGTCTGGCCTCACCAATCACGTTAATCGCTTCCACCCCGACTTCTTGGTTAGAAACATTGCCAGTAATCCAACATCAGATGGGGCCGGCCCTTCTGAGCAGGCCGACAACTCATTCGAACCAACTGGTGGTGTAGGAGCGGATGGCGAGGACATCGAGTCACGGTGGCACGGACCCGGTGCCAAATTGTACCGTAACTATCATACCAAATTGACAGGTACAACCGCTCTAGTGACTACTGGTCTCAGAGGCTAACATCTCATTTTTCATTGCAGGCCAACGTTGTGATGCCGATGGCAACTTCCTACCATCGGGTGCTCCTCCTTTACCATACTCCACAAAGGCCCCAGATGACTGGAGGCCATTCAAGGATCGCACAGAATACGAGTTGGCCGACCTCCTGTATACACAGATTCAGATGTCATCTCACAACGTGACCAAGCTCTTAGACATCTTCTCGGCATACTTGCACAAGCACGGGGACCGGCCACCATTTAGCACCTGCGCCGAATTGTACCGTGTCATTGACAGTGCGCAAGTGGGTGACGTCCCTTGGGATTGTTTTGGAGTTAAGTATTCTGGCGACCAAACAGACAATCCAGCTCCCTGGATGGATGATGTGTACGATGTCTGGATGCGCGATCCCGAATGTGCTATCTCACAAATCATCGAAAATGCCGACTTCAAGGATGCAATGGACTACGCACCTTATAGGGAGTATGACACGGCCACAGACACACGTCACTGGCAAGACTTCATGTCTGGTGACTGGGCGTGGGACGAGGCAGTAAGTCAATCCAATTATAGTACCTAACACGGAGCTAGTGGCCTAATCATTCTATAGGACGTCATTGCTGAAGACCCATTGACCCATGGTGCCACATTGGTACCCATAATTCTCGGGTCCGACAAGACCACCGTATCAGTTGCAACAGGCCAGCACGATTACTATCTGCTCTACCTCTCCCTCGGCAACCTGCACAACACTGCACGACGCTCACATAAAAACAGTGTCGTGCTTATTGCTTTTTTAGCAATGCCAAAAAGTATTTCTTGTGATTTTCTT